>VYZQ01037748.1:8131-19391 GCA_013400655.1 Mystacornis crossleyi
TCTGAACACACTCAACATCTTTCTTAAACTCAGGGGCCCAGAACTGGACACAGCACTAGAGGTGCAGCCTCACCAGTGCCATGAGATCTACTTGCCAGAAAAGGTTGGAACACAGCTTCTTGGTTCCTCTCCACACCACTGTTTTCAGAGGCAAAGTTAGAGATTAAAACTCACTACAGGGCTTTCCATCTATGACCTTTTCTACAGATTTTCTCAGCCTGAAGGAGCCACATCATTGTGACAACATCTGACTCACAGAATCACAGAATGGTCTGGGGTGGAAGGGACTTTAAAGCCCATCCAGTCCCCCCCCCTGCCATGGGCAGGGATACCTTCCACTGTCCCAGGTTGATCCAAGCCCTGTCCAACCTGGCCTTGGGCACTGCCAGGGATGGGGCAGTCACAGTTTCTCTTAGAAAACTGTGCCAGGGCCTCATTGCCCTCAGTGTAAAAAATTTCTTCTTTTTATCTAATTCAAGTCAACTTTCCCTCACCCATTATCCCTAGTCCTATTGCAACACCAGTGATGAAGAAAGATCTCTTAAGCTTCTTCTTCTTCACAGGAGTCACAACCATCACATCAATAGCTGCGTCTCCAACCCTCTGCTACCAGTGTCTCTCCCTGGTCACCTCCAGCATTCAGACCTCTGTGCTGCATCAAACTCTTGCTAATTTTAAAAAAAAAGTCTCCCAGAAGAACAATCGTTTCTTTTTCTTCTCTGCAAAATGTTTCCCCCAAAAGTTCAGTATTCGTCTGGGCAACGTTTATTCCAATATCACTAATAGTTTGGAAGTTTATATAACAGAATACTACTCGTGGCACAAAAATTCAGCTATCCTGCTCTCCAAGGGGATGCTCACTGCTGCATCAGGTGCAGAGTCCTCCCAGATCTTGTGTGCACTGAAGGCATGTCGGTTTGTCAAAAGTAATTTTTTATAATTTTCACCTTACTAGCCTAAATTTTTTCTTTTCTCCTGACATGGGAACAATAAGACTCAGAATAAATATGTTAAAAATGTGCAAGTCCCAGCAGCTCTCAGGGTTTTTAAGACTTCTAGGCCACTGAGATGCTTTCAGGATCATAGCTACGGTAGCAAGACTTCTGGATTCAGGATATGGAAGAATATCAAGAATATCAAGGATATGGAAGAATATCAAGGAACAGCCCCAAAACCCATATTTCAAATAGTGCAGTGCTAGGCTAGTTTTATTGGCCTGAATTTTGGCTGTCACATCCATAAACAGTGCAAAGGAATAACATAATCCAAAAAAATGTTTTTCATGTTTGTTTGAACCTGAGTAACCTGTTGATCACATATTCATCCACACGTATTTTAAATCTTAGCAATGCATCCCATTTTTTATAGGAAGGAGAAGAAAAAGGCTTTTACCAATGCATTGAAGGCTTCTAATGACGTGGTGGACATTGAGTAATTTCTCCAAGTATGGGAAGGGAAATACCCAGTTTAAAGGAAAAAGAGGGAATATCAAGCCAAGAAGAAAATTTAGTTGAAATGGGTACATACAGATGTACAAAAGCCAAGCAGAAAAAAAAAAAAAGAAAAATAAAAGTATTAATCTTACCAGTGATGCTAAACATACCAATTGTCTTTGAACTCTAAAAAAACCTGTAAGACTCAGTTTCTAACTACAGCTATTTACTAGAGAACAGTCCCAAATTGTCTCAACTAGGAGACTAATTAGAAAGTCAAATGCTCACTTCTAGTTTCATGTCCCAAGCATCTCCCCAGATTTCCTTCAAATCTCCCATCAAGTTTCTGGCCCAGCATCAGAGGAAAAAAATCGTAGTTAGATGTCTATTGCCTAAAATAGTGTCTATTTCTGGCGTGCTTATGAAAATAAATATTCAGGATTGTTCTTTTAAAGGAAGAATGAACGTAAGTCTTCATTAACATCCACTTCAATCTATGGGCAAGCCATCAGCTCACCAATAGGAGTCTGGAAACCTCATCCAGGAGGTTAAATGATAGATAGGACATTTTTATGAGATTGGTTTTAACCTTGGTGTTAAGTCTGAATCAGGTTTTTATACCCTCTTAGGTCAACTCCACCACTGAAATTTGCATTGATTTGGTGAATCCTTCACAAATGCTAAAAATGTTATCAAGTTTTGGCATGTCTGGGGAACAAAGATTTAAGGAGAATATCTTTAGCTTGGGAATCAAGAGCAGCACAGAGAAAAAATAATGTACTACGAAAGTGTAACCTGACTGTAAATAGAAGCACATCTATAGAGATTTTAAATTGCCACACAGGTATTTAAACACAGTGTTATTATCACATTCATCCAGACTTATTTCTGCTACAAATCTTACATTCAAAATCAGCATAGCTCAGCTTTCCAATTTGTACTTGTTTGAAATATGGCATAGCAGATATTACTTCAAAATTCATATATTTGAATGAAAAGACTATAGAGTTTTATTCATCACCAATTCAACTTTGATCAGTTCTTGTTACCAAAGATCAGGCTAACAAATATTTTCATGTTTCAACAACTTCCAGTAATTATTAGTTCTCCTATCCCCTATCAGAAAATTTGGTATGTATGGAGAGATTAAAATATTAAAATATTTCCACAGCTCTAATCTGATGAGCTAGAAGTACTCCTTCACATTAAAGTTGCTCTCTCTCTATGGGTACCAGGTGATTCAGTGGGTGACAAGATGAGGACAGGCTGCTGAACTGTGTCCTACCTGCTCTGCTCTTCCACCTATGCCATGGCTGCATCCAGACAGCCTCACTAAACAGTGCTCTCAACAGTCATGATTCCAAACCACGCCTAAAGATTTTGCTAATAAAATAACATAGGAAAGGAAGGCAAAGAGAAAGCTCAAGCCACTTGCAAAAGTCGAAGTATGAGAGCTGCTGACACATGACCTATGTCAGCAGAGGTCCCTGCAGCAGCTAAAGGCACAAAGTGAGCCTGCTGCCTACCTTGACGCCAATGTTAACACATTCTGCATCCAGGATGTTGAGGATTCGTGACGTGAGCCCGTCACCTTTGTCTCTGGCCAGCCAGCACTTGCAGACAAAGTTGTACATGACGCCCTTGGTGGGCACGACGATGGTGAGCTCTTCCAGCATCCAGCAGCTCTCAGGGGTAGCGCCATCGTGCCCCACCTGTGAGGGCCGGAGAGAAAACACCTCCTGGGGAAAGCGGGTTTCTCTGGATGAGGGTGATTCACCCAGCAATGAAGGACACAAAGTCTACGTACACCATCACAACAAGCCATTCCACAAGGGAATGGAGGGAACTCTGAAACAGTGCCATTGCTATGGGCAAGGGAGCTCAGGTCATCAGCTGCTGTGCATGAGGGAAGGCCAGTCTCACAAAAAAGCAAGGTAGGCTGGACTGACCTACATGAAAACACATCCAGTCTCTTGTTACTCTGCTCCTGCTCTATTGACCTCTATATGCTCATTTGCAGTTGGCAGCAGACATATTCCTCCACCTTTACAAGCCTTTCCACTTCTGTCACTACACTTGGAAGTGATTATTCAAAGCTTTATATCCAAGAGGAAAGATGCAGCTCAGCAAACGCCCACATGTATTATTACAAGCACTTCCCTCACAAATCTACATAGAAGTGAACGAAATGTATGAGGCTGCTTCTCTTCCCGTCTCCTTAGACTGCAAAAGCTCTGTCTTTGTACATGAGACAACAGATGGAGCTTACATCTGTAGCTGGTTGATTTTCAAGGACCACCTCCTCCAGCCTCAAGAATGATCTGTCCTGGAGACCAGGAACTCACACAAAGGTGGCCACAAGCCTGAACGGATGAACAAGGAGCTCCAGACAAAATTTAAGTGGAAAAAGGAAGAATACTAGAGGTGGCAGCAGGGGCAGAGGTCCTGCAGAAATACAGAGACATTACACAAGTGTGCAGGGATGAGTTTATGAAAGCCAGAGCCCACCAGGAGCTGGATCTGCCAAGAGAGAGTATTCCTGCAGGTGTATCAGGAGCAAAATAATGTTGACAGTGTAAATGTCTCCAAGAACCTGCATGTGTCACTCTTAAAGAAGGTGGGCAATTCAACCTGGGGCAGACTTGGAAGCAAAATTATGTATCCAGGCTGCTGTAGGAACCTTGGTCAGTCATTCTGATGAGCTACCTGTCCACAAGACACCTACCTGCACTTCATTATTTTCAGAGGAAGTGTTTGTGTCATTTCTGGGAAAATGAGCTCCTTAGTTCTCACTGTTCTTTGTTTTTAAGTTATTAGGATATTTAGGGAGGCTCAGAAAGCAATTTTTAATAACAGATTCATCTAGGGTGATATATCTGTGGTATCTATTTTTTTCCCAAAAAACAAGTGATCTTTTCTGTCTGACGGTCTCAGCCATCACTGCTATTAGGAGTATTATTGCTGTACTAATGTCTGTGCAGCTGCAGAAAATTAGAGCTAACCACTAGGGAAATTCAAGTCTACAACGGATGCATTAATCCTCTGATTCTTGGGGTGTGAGGTGAATGGGAATATAACACTTGCCTTCCCATTCCCTCTCTGCTAGCTTGACTGAGCATCTCCAAGCCCAAAGTCAGAGTCTTCGTGCAGCTCTGTTGCAGGACAGCATGGACAAAGCAGTGCGGGAAATTCCAGGCCATGGTTCTGCAGTGAAGCAGGGACAAAGGAGCTGGAGGGAAAATTCTAATGAGCCTAATAAAGTTTGCTGGTCTTTTGGGTTCACTGCACGCCCCCACCTGCCCACATCACAGAATCATAGAGCAGTTTGGTCTGCAAAGGACCTTAAAGCCCATCTCATTCTAACCCCTCTGCCATGGGCAGGGACACCTTCCACTATCCCAGGTTGCTCCAAGCCCTGTCCAGCCTGGCTTTAGTCACTTCCAGGGATAGGATATCCACAGCTTCCCTGGGCAAAGTACCATTCTAAGACATTGCTAGGATACCACATTTTCACAGCAAAGTTCAACTTCTTTGATATCAGTGACAGCCAGAAGGAAACAACATGTGCCTCCAGCTGCCTTGGAGAACCTATGCAGGAGCAGATTTCCAAGGACCTCAAGAACAATGTAAATTCTGGGACGAATTCAATCAGTATCAGTCAAGTCTTCCCTATGGCTGGATTTTAGGAGAAGAGCACCAGGATTTGACTTTCAATTCCAGGCAAATCTTTAGACAGACCATACCAATACAGTGAACAATGCCAAGCCATGGCCACACCAGCAGTGTAGCCTGGAAGTTTATATCAATATCACCACAAGTGATTTGGGCTGAGATGTTTGAACTAAATCAGAATGACAGAATTTCAAAGCCCGGTGAATCCTTGCTTGGGCTATTTGAAAACCTTTGTAACTTGTTTCTACTGTCCTTGAGGGACTGTACATGACTGAGACTGAGATGCACAATTTATACTTAGCAGCTCACGATCACATAGAAACTGAACACAGCGGCAGAGGGAAAAATTCTCTGAGAGAATTTTTGTGGAAAGAAGGTTCAGAGAATACTAGAGAGACCTGAGGGTCTGGCTCCTAGTCACTGAGGGATTGGACTTGCACTTGCAACACTTGTGTGTCCTTGATTTTTCTCTGTGTTCCTGATGGAGAAAGGCTCTGAACCAGAAGAGGTTTATAAAAACAAAGCAGTGCAGGACTCTCCTAGACATACCTGTGTCTCTCTGCAGCAGCAACAGCCTAGGAACAGAGATACTTTCATTCATTAGGAGAAGAAATATTAAAATTTATTTTGAAAACACAGTATAAAGTGTCTACACCAAATAACTTGTGTTTATTTTCGTGTCAGCATGTCTGTTAAAGTACACCAGGAGTAAATATTATATCTGTAGGATTACAAGACAGGAATAAATGGGCCCCTTTCAAATTACTCTGGGTTCCACTCTTTCTGCTTTCAGTGGAGCGTATTTGTATCAGGAGCATAATACCAAACTAGAAGTAGCATCACGCTGCAAATCTCACAGTCCTGCGAAATGGTACAGTCTGGGTTATACAGGGGGCTCCTGGAAACAATCCTCATACTATGCTATTTCACATAGTCAGAACTTTTCACCTTCTACACAAACAGACAAACACCAAATCCAAGGACAAGTTGTTCCTCGCTTTTCCCCAAGCAGATAACTAGCAATTTTCTGCAATGTCCCCGAACACTGCAATTTTCTAGAAGGAAAATGCGGGCTGATGCCATGGCAACCACGGCAGGCTAGCACATCGGTGTCATCGCTAGGACATGGGTCCAAAAGAAGGGTCCTTCCAAGCTGAGGGCACTGCATGAAGGAAGGCAGAAGGCCAGGAGTGGGTGGCTGCTTCAGTTGCGAGCTGGGGAGCTACAAACCAGAAGGGAAAAGTGAGCACGGGGTGAGGCAGCAGACTGGTGAAATCACTGAGTGCAGGGGTGAAAGAGCACAGAAGAACATCACCAGTTTGAAAGATACACGCTATTTCTTTTTCTAGCTCTCTACATTTGATTTGCAACATTTTATATTCTTTTCCACTTGTATTCCTTTTCAAATTAATTCTTGCCTTGCCTCTGCCTACTTCAAAGTGTCTTCTCCTACTTTATTCTATTTTCTACCCATTCCCTACCATATTCACTGTCTCTTTTCCAGCAGCCCTTTATATTTCTTTCTTCAGGCTGCTCTTCCTGTCTCTCTGACACTGAGGGGTGATACTGTGATTTTCTTCCCTCTCTGTCCCACTCCATGGCTGTTTCCATATGTGCACTGTGTGGAAGAGAAGGATTTGTACACTTGCTTCACTACCAAAGTTTGACTTCGAGATGGGCTAGACAGAAAGTGCCACTAATACACATAATAATCAGGCACTTGGAGTGCATTAAGAAAATGTTTTAATAATAAACTGAAATCTGATATGGAGATTTCTCAAGATGTCAGAATTCATTGCTTGAGTGAAAGGTAGTGTTAGTGACAGTCTCTCAGCTGCAACAGCAGGATGTACAGAGGCAAAGATTTTCTTATTAGTTAGGATTTCTCTGTCTTGTCTTTTTCCAGTTATACAAGCACACACATCGACAGGTAGGTTTACCTCCACAGAGGGATATGGATAAAAATTAAATTAAATAGCCTCCTGAAGCCCTCAGGTGCTGTGGGTTTCAGTCCTTGAGGGGCTGGAGCAAACTTTCAGGAGATGGAACTGCCATATGAAACAGGAATGATGTACACAAACATTTTGGAATATTCATGTGAAGTTTAAGCCCAGTGATGGAAAGTCTATGCAAATTGTGTCTCCCTGAGCCATAACAGAAAAAATGGTTCCTGTACCGAAATCTATTTGCGCACATTACTTACAAATTATGATTAATTTTCTTCTCTAAGCCTGTGTCCTCCAAGCTGTGAAAACAATTTTCATGTTTAGCTAGGAATTATACAAAATGTGTTTCTCAAAATTTATGAAACCCAATTGGAAGTAGTGAAAAAAATTAACTAGAGAAAGACCGATGAAGAACTGCATCCTGGGAAGCTTCACTGCATCTGGCAGTAGAAGGGATTGAGTAAGAAAAAGCAGTGCCAGAGATGGGACAAAACTGGGACATGTTATAACTTCTTTACAACTCACATTTATCTTCTGCCTCACAAGGATCCTGGTTTTATGTGAAGTGAAGCATACTTATTTAGAGGTTCAGACACATGTGAAATCTCATCAGCACAGTCCTGTCTACATTCCTTTTAGACCCAAGAGCCTTTCCTTCACTGCTAAGAATACCAGAACCACATACTTTTTTTGGCCGCACATTTCATACACCTCCAGCACTCGTGCTGAGTTCACAACATACCTCCACTTTTTTGATCTCCCCAACATCAAGGCCCCAAACTGAGAATTTCTCCACAGAGCCATCTGCAAATTCATCCTTTCCTTCTGGGAGATCCAGCCACAACCTCTCGGTCTGCACTTTCTGCGGGCCCATGATGATGATGAACACGCGGCTGTCGGTGCTGGAGTCGTACTCCGTGCCTGTCGTGACGGTGATGTGGTACGGGATCACTGCGACAAAGAGAGGTTTGTTCACCAGAAAACCCACACACATGCACTTGTACGAGACTTGAGAAAACCAGGGACTCATCCCATCAGAGGGAGCAGCTGTGCATGCCAAATAGTTTCACATCCCATTGAGTTCATTTGGAGGAGTGATAACACCATGCTTTGTTGGGCGACAAGTGTGCTTTGGAGACTACTTTCCCACGGCACGCTTGGGACCGAATTCTGCAAGGGTTAATTTCCCCAGACAACCCTACTGGCTGCAAGGAGGTTATATGTCCAGATTTCTCCCTAGTGGATGACAGAACAGCGAAAGTCTTGGATCCTTATTGACACCAAGAGACCTTCCTGAAGATGAGTCTGTTTAAATCTTAAACAGGCTATTAGGCCAAAGTGATCTTACACTCCCCGTTCAATAAAGACAAATAAATCTGTGCTGACTCCAAGGTAAGCCATCACCGACTGAATGTCCCAGAACAACCACAAATGCTCTCCTTTGTGCCTCATTCAAGGATTGCTGTGATCTATGGGGCAGCTCAGGGTTTCAGCATCCCTGTACAAATCCAGACAGAAGAGAACAATCTTTGTATTATAGGTAAGTCACTCAATAATTCTATGCATTGCATAATAATTTTGGTCAGGGGAAAAACCTTCAGGGCAAGGCTTGGTAAGAGAGGAGGTGGTTTTTCTGTGGTTTTCAGAAGTTTCAGTTCAGCTGTTAAAAGGGAGGAAGTGACAGACTGCTTTTCAAGGGCTTTCCAAAAGCTCATTTGGGTAAGCCGAGCAGGCGGTGCAGAATTAGTCGCTGAATACTTGTTTGATTTCTCAGAACATTTGTGCAGGGCTGTTCAAACAGTTCTGACAAGACTCAGAGCTCTGAAACTTGCTTCGTCACAGACTCAAAACAGCCTGGCTTCATCATCACTTTTCTGATTAAAAAAAAAGGTTTATAAATTGACAAAAAAAAAACTTGGCTGGCTTTCAAAATACCCAAGATTGACATCTAATTTTGCTTTATGATGACTAACAACGTTTTTGAGGTGGGGGTTGTACTAGAAATTCACATCAGACTCAGAGTACTTGTGCAACATCAGGGAAGGCATGAATTCATGCTGATCAAATCTGTCCTTACCTCTGGAGAGAGCAGAACCCAAAAAGATTCATTCAGCCCCAATTTGAGGATTTTGTGTACCAACACAAAATGAGCTGATGATTAGGCAAGATTTATTCTCCCATTTATGGTGTAATTTACATTCCAGTGGGTGCATCAGCACAATGATACGCAATGCATTTAGCAGGAAAAAGGGTTTAGCTGTAGTCAAGGCAGATTTTATAAGAATATATTGAGAGGTCATGTTTAGGACATCTCCAGACTCTTAAATAAAGCATATTTTGAATAGGGACAACATTTTCTTTTATACAGGTTTTGTCCTGCTCTCCTGTGACAGACTAAGTTCAGAGAACTGCCAGCACTTCTAGCTGATCCTTAAGCCAACTTGAAACACCTATGAAAAAGAAACAAGAACGATAAGTAACTGTAATTCCCCACTTTAAATAAGGGATACAGAGATATACAGCAGCTTACTATCAGAGAGCAGGAAACATTCTTTGCAGTTCTTTGCTGTGAAAACTGGAAAATGGATCATTAACATAGTTTATCTTCCCTCCCTGTTGTCTCCCTCTTCATCTGGGACTCGTATTTCCCTTTTTACAAACATGGGAGAATGCAAGTCTGGGGTAAGTGGCCACAGCAGGACACCACAGGTCCTCCAAGCCACCTCTCTTTGTCCTTGAGTGCCAGCACAGGGTTCAGGCTGCTCGAGGCCATGTGTTCCCCTCACAGCAGGGTGGGTTTCCTTAGGGATCCATCCATGCCATCTCCAGGGCTGCTCTCCAGCATGGGGGAAAGTTCCCAGTCCAGACCTATGCAGCATCCTAGCCAAGAGAACTTCTCCCTGAGCTCCATCCTCACCTCCTCCACCTCCTGCCCCTCAAGGGCATTTGCCAGTTTGATCACAGCAGACTCAGGACTGGGCTGAGTGACAAAAGTCACTCCCTTTCCCAGCCAACTCCCAATACCACTTCCTTAGTGAACCAGCTGAGCTGGCTTTTTATCCAGCTCAGAAGGTGGCTGCCTGGCTCACCCAGTCCATCTTATCTGACATTCCTTCAGGAAGCAGTTTCCTTAATGAGGCCATGTCACTGAACAGAGATAGTGGTGGTGACAAGCTCCAGGACTCAGAGAAAAAAAAGACCACCCTGGCACAATGGGGATGATGGGAACTGTCCTAACTCTGCTGGAGAGGGGTCCTCATGGGAAATGCTGGTATTTTACCCATTATTTGTGAAACTACACGGAATGCCAATGTGGCAGATGTTATCCATTGTCACAGCACAGAAGTAATATCAGAAGGAACATGGCAATCACTTATTTTTAATTTGAGCACAATGTGAGATTACAAAAGAAGGGCAGCCCCAAGACACGTGGGTTTCAGACCAGGTTTAGTGATGTGCAGCATTACATCTGCTTCCCAAATGAAATGTGTGGGATGTGCAACCCAGGTATCACACCACCACAAGCTACTGGGCATCAGAGGAGCTGCAAACCATCCGTGGACTCTGTGTGAGTCCTCCTGGAGAGCTATCTTAAACTCCTAAGGAAAACTACATCATTTACACTTCATTTACCATGGAACTTTAAGATAAGTTTAATCATTTTGCACTTGCTGTGGATTAAGAGCACATAGACAGACAGTAACTGTGATGCAGCTGCCCAGCTAGTCAATACAGCACAGTATTGTAATCATACATCTAAAATCTTAATCTAAAGATAAAAGGTGCCATGTAGGATATAAAAGAACTGTAGGTTCAGTTTAGCTGATAAGTCTGTCCTGGAACAGAGAGGTAGTCAAAAAAGGGGTATATAAATCATAAAATCATAGAATCATAGAAAAGCATGGGTTGGAAGGGACCTTAAAGTTCATCTCATTCCAACCCCCCTGCCATGGGCAGGGACACCTTCCAACACAACAGCTGTTGTGATGCCTGCTACGTGTGGTAAAGAAAAAACCTGAAGGGCTCTAAAATAAATCACATTTAAATTCAAATTAAATAATATTTCCTCTTGAAATACCATCTCGATTAAGTCAAACAAACAGTTTGGAAACAGTGAATTTGCTGTGAACTTCATGACTTATTCCACTGTTGAGGTCAGAGAGCTGCGGGAAAAGTAACAACCACAGAAACACATGCCCTGATCCAGCC
>VYZQ01037749.1:0-13594 GCA_013400655.1 Mystacornis crossleyi
TTCTTTCCCACTGGCACAATTGTGCACCTGACTGCAGCACTTTCTTAACTCTCTTTTCATGTAATCTCATCTGTTCTGTGCAAGTGAGTACTGTAAAGACTAGTGCCAGCTACTGGTGAGGTGAGTGTGAGTTGATTTGGTGTCAGCAACAAGGGTTCACCCAGGGTGTAGGAACCCCAGGGGTGTCAACTCTCAGAAGCAGCAGGGGTCTCAGTGGCAGAAACTGAACTGGATGAGGGTCTTGACAATCTGTCAGAGGAGAGACAACAATGCATGTTCCATAAAAAAAGCTACTGGGAGGGACTGGCTTGACTGGGATGAGTGAGGGCCTCAGCACTGATGGTAGAAGTGCAACTGTGGCTCACAGCCCATGTGCCTGGTGCTGGCTGTTGAGGGGGAAAAGTATCTTGCTTTATCTAAACCTGTAAATTGTGCAGTTTGCTAGCAAACCTCAGGCAGGACAAGCTGGGAGTAGTTCCAAGGTCCAGGCAAGGGTATCAGGTAGGCAGTGGACCTGTCTGTGTAAACCTGCATTTAGGTGAGTCCTGGTAGTGCACTTACAGGTTAAGGAAACTTCGCTGTCCAGCTGCCCAGGCGCCACTCTGGCAGTCACACTGGCTCCACCTGAGATGGGACCAAGGCCCTTTCACAGCTGCACCCCCTGCGCAGTCACACCAGGTTTCCTCACCAGCTCAGCATCAGGTTTCCATAGCTGTTGCGGCGGGGTCTCCGCAACCCTCCCAGGAGACAGCCGGGGCCCGTGGAAAGAATCAGGAACAATATTTTTGATAGATGTTCATAGATGTTCTTTATTCTCCCAGCCACCTCGTGGCTGGGGGCTCCAGCACAGGCTACTACAGACTCCCCAGAATCATGTGAACACCCACCTAAGCACAGGATTCTCAGGCAGGAGTACATTTGACATGGCCAACAGGAACAGGACCTGGGCACATTAGCAGGGAGTAGAAAACCCCTTGCCCAGACCATGCTTTTCACCCCAGGGCACGTTCCCATCCCAGGATCCCTCCCCCTGGGGTGGGGGAACCTCCAAACATAGCAGAGTCTCAGACATCTTGATCCTTAAAATATTTTAATCTTGGTGCAATAATTAAATAACAAAATAAAAGCCTGAGCTGGTGCCTCTAAGAAAGGACCCTGAACAAAGGAGTCCCTGTGGTTTTTTTTTTACCCTCACAGTCTAAGCGTGGTCTGGGGGCTGCCGGCTCCTTGTCTCTGAGTGTTCTGTCACCTGACTTTTTCTATCACTTGTCACCTTCCTCCCTGAGAATTGTTTTCAGTAATTGGAAGATTTTCCAAAGTTGTTGTTATGTATTATTTCTCTAAGCCATATGCAATAATTCTATGCCATATTGTAATTATGACCTACATTGAGCTTTTTAGAAGTGATTTATTAATAAGTCTCTCAGGAGGCCAGAAGTATGCAAACTTTAGCCTTATGCTTGACAATACACTTGATGCAGTTGTTAATGAATCAGTAAGGCACAGTCTCATGTGCCTTAATTCCAATTAAAATGTTGGAACTATGTGAGAAGGAGCTGATGTCTAGATAGATAATTATATTTAATAATCTGTCTATATGCATAAATAAATCCACATCATTCTAGGTGGTCGTGAGAGATACGCTATTTTCTCTGCATGTCCAGTAAGCTTTGAGATTTAAGAATTTCTTTCCTTCCATCTGGGATTTGAATACAGAATTCAAAAACCTTATTATACACAATTAAAACTAACAAAATTTGTCTTTAAGTAATTTAGAACATTCACAGTTTTAAAGCCAATGCACCAGTAATGAACAGAAACAGTCATCATCTCTGAAACACCTGCACATATTTTCTCTTAATACATGTAATTCTTGTTTAGATAATTTTTTTAGGATTTTGAAAAATTGTTTATAATATAGACAAATCTGTATATTCCATCAGCTTGACTGAAATCCTACAAGCAGATTTGTCTGGTACTGGACATCCATGAATCTTTTCTGTATACGCTACTTTTGCAGAATGAATTTGATGAGTGAGAAGAGATTTTTGATGTTTCTGAAAAGTACAGCAAATTCAATATGAAAATGTTACATATCCTCAATTTTCAAGATTATGAAGGAAGCTATATTCTATTTTAGGCTTCAAAAGTTGGACATTAGGGAACTCTATACTCTGTTAGCAAGTAGATGCTCTTTGTAGGCAGGCAATAACCTTGCTCTGTGAAGAGAAGTAGCCTCCTTTGCAAAACAGTTTGAAGACCAAATACTCTACCCTCGCTTTGTTGACTAATGAGAGTCTACATACCTAATATTCCCACAGGGGATGCCTGGAGTTAATTAACGAGAAACATTAAGCACAAGAGTCTATCTAAAGAGGTGATTAGCCCCAGGCTGAAAAGCAGGCATTTCCTTACTTCGAAAGCAGAAGTCATTCTCAAAAAGTGAATATCTCATAAATCATTTCAAAGCACCTGCTTTGTAGGTGTTTTCCTTGAATTTTTGTGGTTAGCTCTGCTTCTGTCTATCAGTTTGCTGACAGTTTTGGGGAAGAACAGAAAAATAATATATTTTTGTTTATTTATTTATGATCTAAATATAACTAATGTGTTTTAAATATTAAATTAAATTAAAAATGAAAAAAAAATTCCTAATATAAGAAAAGGACAGATGTCTAGCTTATTAATGGACTAAGTAAAATATTTAAGATCAGAATGTTTGTAGTGTCTCTAAGTAGATATATTTAAAGTTGAAGTCATTTTTTACTTAATTTGCAATCTTTCTTGGTATCTATACAAGTATTATTATTATTGACATTTTTCACTTCCCCCCCTCCATACAACTGGCTAAAATAATTTGCTCTGTAGTATTTCCAAAATTACCTCCTTCTTGGGCCATTGGAATTCTGAACAGAAAAGATAGTACTGTAAATAGGCAGGTAACACATACAGCTGAATATAATCCCTGTGTTATAAAAATTCCCTGCATTTTACAGCTAAGCAATAAATAAAATATTTTTTAGATTCAGAAAAATCATATTTTGTTTCAAATTTTACCATATGAACAACTCTTTTCCTAACATATAAATTAGGAATATTGTTATTACTTAATTTAAGTAATAAAAAAAAGAGCTTGTCAAGAAATAATTAACTGAAATTACAATGATAAGACTTTCTAAAGATTTTCAGAGATGCATCAGAAAGCACAGAGCACTACTATTGTTCCCTTCAGGACACCAAGATTTGTTGTAAGCACTGTGTTCCAAGTAAAAATAGATTTTTTACACCTATTGGTGGTGAAGTAAAACAGACACCTGTGGATCCGTCTTTAATCAACATCACATTTTTAAATTACATCAGGTTTTTGTTAGACTTCACAACTAATAAATGAGGGCATCATTAGAAATAATAAAGGATAATGGCGACAGTGATAAACAAACATGTTCTGCTTTCTGCTTCCAATTAGGAAATACATAACACCGTATCTGATTCTCTTGTCTTCCAAAATTCATTTTAGACAATCACTTATGTATTACTTCACATGTCCAAAACACTTTTAATTGCAAAATATTTTTCAAATACACATAAAGTGGAATGTTGGTTATTGTTTAATCCAGTTCTAAAACGCAGCCATCTCTGGAACGAAGTATAAAATATACTTTGTGAACCAAATATCTGCAGGTAACCAAGATGGCCAAAATCCACACCTGAAGTGTAAAGAGTAGATTTATTCCATCTCTACACTGGCAGAATGGGGACACACACTGCTAAGGTAACCCAAACCTAGCAGGGGCAAAAAGTGCAAGCACCCTACCTGGCCTCACATTAAAAATAAAGGTCTGACTCAGGCACAGTCCTACACCAGGCTGTGTTTTACAAACTCCGACTTTCTTATCACCCTTCCTCCCTTACAAGGAGGGCCAAGCCTATGGGAAAAATGCTTATAAGTCTCTAACAGAATCCTATTAGCTGATTTGAGAGACTTCCATTTCTTTTCAGAAGACAGAAAACACCCCAAAACAAACACATACATGGGAAATTTCCCACACTGAGTATTTTTAGCATCACCAAGGTGCAAGGTTGTTATTTCAGGGAAGAAAATTCTAAAACCAGCTTACTTTTCTTTCTTTTCACCAATCTTCCATTTTCAACCCCTTTCTCCCCACATACACTTAACTGTTGGGCAGAGGAACAAAACAGAAAGTTTTCAGAGAGGAAGTGAAGTAAAGTAATCTCAAAAATTTATATAGTCAGTGCATGAATTTCTAGATATAATTTCTCTGAAAGAACTATGGGAATGACATTCAAAAAATCACACTGTATTTATTATTTATGAGAGTTCTCCTAATTTTTTTATAAGAATGTATATATCTGCTTTAGATCTTGTTTTGTTGAGGTCAAAAAATTTAATTTACTGTGAAGGAGTGATATGTCTCTACTTCCTTAGATAACTGCCTAATTTTCTCAGGGAAAGAAAAGTGTCTCACACTCAGCTAGCTACACATTTTTTTTCTGAAATAATATAAAGCAAACAGAAGTGCCTTTTTCATACTGATTCATTTAAAAAAATCATCTATAGTTCTGTAAGTGCTAGGTTTATAGCTTTGTGGTTCTGCTTTTACTAAGTGACATTTCAAAAAATTACTATCCTGGTAGACGTCTTGTTCTGTTAACAGAAATTTGAAAGAAAAGTTAGGGAAAGAGAAACAGTAATTTTTCTTCATTGTTTTATTATCTGGCAATAGAACTGTGAATGCTGCTCATAAAGGCATATTCATAAATAATACATTGTTAACATTAAGCTTAATAGTAGCAAAAGTGGACAGTAGGAAGAGTAGGAAATACATCTCATTAGGTGGATAGTTTAGTTTATTTTAAAGTTAGTGCATTTGTTGTGTCAGTTTTGCAACTTTCCTATCTGGTTAATCAATTATTTCTTCTTTAATGTATTTGAGATAATTTATGTCCCTTTGCATTCATCTCACTCTGAACCTAAATGATCTAGTTTTATGGTATCTGATAAGACATTAAGGTCTGCTGATTTTGAATAAGCTTTGTTTGTGCTCTTCAAATTTCATGACCTTGAGCCAGTCTGTGTTCCCCATATTTGAATACAGTGAGGAAGTTCCATGCTCTTAGAAGACGAACAGAGTCCAGTGTTTCTCTAGGGACTGCCCTACAACAGAAATGCAGGGAAAAGTTATGTTGATGGGAATGTTTGCCTAGTACTAGCTCTAGTTTTCCCCACACTTATATCTGACAGGAGATCAGTATTCATTAGCATTTTAGTTTGGAGCAGTAAGGCACTATGAACAACCCTCCTGAACCTTCTCCTTTATTGTGTTTGGTTTTGACTGCCAAGCCAAAGCAAGATTATTTTCAGATTAAAATTAACTGGAAAACCCACTCCAGCAGAGCACCCTGTTTTCCCATGTAGTTCAGACAGAAGCATCCAAAATGTTGGGGTTGTGCAGCTTACTTCAATGCTTACCAAGCACTCATACAAAAAGAAAGCTTTCAAACCACTGAGAACTCTCATCATATTTGATCTCTCATCATATTTTCTGCTCTATATGTAGAAAAAAACGAATCTGTCTGTTGCCAGCCCTCTGGTTTTACAGCTCATTCCTTTGCCATCCACATCTTTGGAAAGAACCAAAGAGGTTCTTTCTTGTCTTGATATAATTTCCTGTCCTTGCCTTTTCTTTGGCTACTGTATCTTGTTACTGAACTCCTTTAATTTTACTTTTTTGTATTTTTTTCCTTGCTTCTTTCTTCTCCTGCTTCTCTAAGTTCTGCTTACCAAAGGTTCAAGTGTAGTTTTCCCTGTAGTTGTGAGAAAAAGTGTTTCATATCAGTCCAACCAGCTTCCACCTGAGTCCATCCCCACAGACCTGTTCATCTACTTCAGGGTTTTATAAGACACTGGTTCCCCTCACCAGGTCAGATCCTTACCCTTGTGTTTCAAACCTTTAAGGAGAGACTATCTAATCTCTACTGTGCAAATTATTAAATAAGATCACTGCATAATCATGAATGTTTGAGTGGGTACATATGAGTTATGTCTTCCTGTGAGGTCCCTGATATCAGTGAAACATTGGGGTGTTCTCTGATGTTTTTAATAAATTCTTATTATTTAAAAGTCAAGAAAAAGTATTTTTTAGTTATTTGATTGTTTGAGCATTGCATAAAAGAAAAGGATGCATTTTTTTACAGATAGTTCAAGAAAGAACTGTGCTAACTATAGTTAGTCTGATTACCCTCTTTGGAATCTTCAGCCAGAAGTATTCCTCTCATCTTTTTAAGACTACCAGGTGTCTTGTCATTTGATTTGACCAATCTACCTTTGAATGATGATTTTTGTAAAAATGACAGTCCATTGTTCTGCTCTATGTATTTCAAATTCTAAAAATGAAATCAAGGGAGGAAGACTTATATTTCATCTACTTTCATGTGTGAAAAATGCTACTCTTCAGTCATTCTTCCCAATCTTATATTCAGATATGTAAGAATAAAAAAGTGATGTGACAATAAGATAACTGTACAACTTTACCCAAAGATGAAATATCTTTCTTATAATGTAACAGAAGAATATGTAGCCTGAGAGAGAGTAAAAATTATGCAGTTTACCTCTTTGTTGCTTTTTGATTTCTTGAAATAGTCTCATCTATTCTTTGAACCTTGAAATTGATATGTTTTAAATTTATATTAGAATTCCTGTGAATGAGAAACGTAGTTATGCTTCTTCATATCTTCAAGACCTCTTTCTGGCCTCTTTTAGCACTTTTGAGATTTTACAAGATATTTACAAGGGTATGAAAGAGGACAGTAATATTTCTTAACGTATACATGTGCACAGATTTTTGTTGTTGTTTTTGTTCCTTGAGACACAACATCATAACATTTGCTTTACATCATCATAAAGCTTAAATTTCATCTGTTATCACAACCTTCTAGTATGCTTGTCCATAAGATTCAGACCTTTGAAACTGAAATATGATCAGCTGTTTAGCTGATATTAAGAAAAGTTTCATGAGTTAACTCCCTCTTGCAGGTGGATACCACATGTATCATAACAAGAGTGTTCACCAACATGCAGCCATGGATTATTAGCTAATGAACCTTACTCAACATGATGTTCTTGGTACTTCCCATATTTATGCATGAAAAAAAGTAATCCAGCCCACTGGCTTTTTTCCCCACAGGTAAAATACTTCTTACTACAGTGTTTTTCCAAAAACATCGAAACTAGTTCAGTTCCTTTTAACCCTAGAATTATATTTTCAGGGATATGATTGTTTCAGTTTTAATTTGTGTTTTTCAATTATTAAATAATGTTTTTATTTTTTAAAAAAAGATAAAGATCTTATTCATACTCATGGAATGAAGTCCTGTTAGGCAGAGGTTTATGTGACTTTCTGCAATACCTTAAATTTATCTATATTAGATTTCATCTTGTTTGATGTATTGTTATATATGTTTCATACAACGCTTATCTGAAATTAATTTTTAGCAGCTAGCAGAAAATGGAAAATAACTGCGATAACAGGTACTATTCATTTGTAAATATACCAAACTGAATCTTTATGATTGATGGTATTGCCACAAATATAGTTCAAGATTTGACAATTATAAAAAATTGTGGTTCCTCTAAAAAATTGCCAGAACTTACGCATTTTATGATTCTATCATCTTTAATTTATTCCAAAAACTGTACTTCAACTTCTTCAAATAGGGTCAAAGTTTCACCACAAATAGTTCTTCAGATAATTGAGGTTTATTGTTTATTGCACTGTATCAGACACGTTAAAATCACTGGAGAACTACCTCACTATAGCTTATTATTTGTTGTCACTTTAATGATGATTTATTCTTTAGGTCTTAATTTTGATTGAAATAATATTTCCTAACTGAATTATAAATTTGAATTAATCCTTTTCGTCAGTATGTATTACAGTTAGTCATGCTTTCAGTATTAATCACAAAAGCATAATATTGTAAATACTTCTGACAACTTTTTTTTTTTTAATAAAAGAAACACTTTCTGTCCTTGAAATTACACTGCTCCACAAACTTTAAATGCTTCACTATGGCATAGTAGTGCTTAAATAGAAATTAAGTAATACATTCTTAGTTCTACAGTTTTAGGTATATTTTGCCTTCACTGGGACTGATGAGGTTTGCAGGCATTTTATTTGTTACGTTTATAATTTTACTTTTTCTTTTTGTGGATCTATTAAGAAGGATAATTCATTGTATCACTAATATAAGATATCAGAAATGGTTATCTTCAAGATGTGGAGTCCAGTTCTCCTTGCATTTATGCTGGAGGTAGTCATGAAAAATTAACCAAAGTTGAGACACAGCAGGTTGACAGTATGGAAAACTGTATTGAATATGGAGTTTGGGAAAATATGAAGGAAGAATTCTATGCAAATTCAGTGAAAAATGGAAAAGATACTTTTGAAATTAAAATTACCTTTACACTGACTTCAGCACTTTTGTTGGAAAATATTTTCCTAGGTTGGAAGTAACTGGAGAGAAGATACTTGAGGAAGCCTCAGATGAGAGACACTATCCGTGTTACTAAACCCTGAACTCAATTAATGCTTTTACTCAGTTTTATCCTATATACTGCTGTTTCAGTTCCTCAAATATGTGAAATCAGAAAATCAGCTGTAAAGGAACAACAGGAAATTTTGTGTATGAAGTGTGAAAGAAATTATAAAAGTAGAGAGAAAATTATGCAGCAAGGCAAGAAGCAAAGGGTCGACACTTTTTGACATATTAAAATTCTTTAGACAGGAAAACTACTCACATTTACCTTATGCAGCACAAGGATGCAACCTTTTTTGAAATCTGGTGGCAATTTCCCCTTCACTCTGCAGTTTTCCAGTGTGTAAGGTCTATCTTTGGTGACATGAGCTAAACAAGAACGATAATATTTTAGGGCATATTTACATGACTGAACATGACTGGCGCTGGCAGCGGGGGCTGCAGTGACCCTCGTGAGGAGAGGCCGGGGCTGCCCTGGGCTGGTCATAGATGGATCCAGCCAGCTCCAATGCAGCCCCACAGGGCTCAGCTGTGCCTGCCCTAGAGGTGGGGGCACCTCTGGGAAACCAGATTTAAGGAAGGGCAAAATGCCACATGGACAGTGGAAAGGGGCAAAAAAATGTAAGAAACAATCCTGTGAACACCAAGGTCAGTGAAGAAGGAGGGACAGGATTTGCTTCAGGTGGCAGAGCAGAGATTCTCAGCACCCTGGAAAAGGGGGATATGATGGAGCAGATACCCATACTGCAGCCAATGGACTACCACTTGCCAGAGCAGAGGAAAAATGTGAGAAGGATGGAGAGGAAGAGGGGAGCTATTGTGCGCTCATCGCCCATTTGCCTTCCCCTTGCATTGCTTGGGGATATGGAATGGATAGCAGAGTTGGAAATTGAGCCTGTGGAAAAGGTGAATGCAGGACTGAAGATATTTTAGCCTTTACCCTTGTTTGTCACCATCATATTGTAATTGACAATGCATCAAATTAATTTTCCCCAAATCCAGTCAATTTTTCCCATGAGAGTAATGGATGAGTGAGCTCCCTGTCTTTTCATTAACTTCTGAGCTATTCTATCTTAATTTTTCCACATGCCCTGTTGAGAAAGAGGAATGAGAAACCAGCTGGGTGATCACCTGGCAGCAATCCAAGGTGAACCCATCAGATAAATATTGGACCATATGACTACTATGGATATAATTTACTTAAATCTTGTAACATCATTCTCTAAGTGCCTATAACACACAGTCTAAGTATTATTACTGAACTGGTGATATACATAGAAATTCTAAATTATGCTTCTGTTTTGCACCTCCAGTTTTCTAAAGGCATCTTTTTCAAACACTAGGCCTAATTGATCAATTTTAGGCTATGGTTTGCACCGAAGCAGCTGAATACTTCTGTGGTATTGAGTAGATGAAGCAAAATGGGACAGGTATAGGTGTGGCTTCTGGTCTCAAGAAAATCCATCACAACAGGCAGTGCTAATGGCTAAGGGTGACTTATATCCCTATTATCAAAATGTACTTCTACTGTTAAAAGGCTAGCTATAAATCAGTTGTGTACGGGTTCTTGAACCAGATAACTGAGAAGTTGATTTTTCAGCTACTGATCACAGGTGCATATCTCTTTTTTATGTGTTGCAGCCTAGGAAAATATTTTTCATGGGGTCCTAGCAATAGTCATGCATTACCTATTTAAAGACATTAATTGATCTGCAGGGGAAAAAGAAGGTTATGATTGAAATATATATAAGCACATTTAAAATGTTTCAACTAATTTTATATCTGGATTAATATGAACAACATGAGTAGGTTTTCTTTTGTAGCACTTTGTGCCTTTTTTTGCCCAGTATTTTTACAGTTTATCAGTATACTATTTAAGTGTTTTAAGAAACTCTGTGTGTGAAATCTTCTTTGGCACAAAATGGAATGTCTCTCCTTCCTTGATTTTGAATAATGCAAATTATTCTAGAGATAGAAATACTTTCTATTTAATATGTTATGTCTTTTAGTTTTACCTCTAGTTAGATTTGGTTGCTTTGAACATTGTTCTTACATCCTTAGATAATTATCCAACACTTTTTTTCTTCAATCTGTAACATTTCAGTTAGAACTTATAAAGACTTTCTTTAAAAGAGTTTGTCTAAACCTTTCCTTTTCTGCTAGTGCTGTATTTCCTTTTTCTTCTGAAGGCTGTTCAGTACAGAAGTCTAACTGCTTTTTTTGTGTAAATCGTTTGTTTCTCTTTTCCTCTGTACCTCCATTGAAGGGATCAGGTTCCATGACAACTGTCCTCTCTGCTGCATTTTCCATTATGTGCTCTTTCCAAGAGAACCTTCCTTGCTTCTCAGTTTTTTGCTTGGCATTGTTTCCACTTTGCTGACTACCTTTGGAAAAAAGTGTCTTTTCCTTTGTTTTCTTGTCTTCTGGTAACCCAAGATTCAAGGGGAAATATTCAAATTCTTGTGTCAGTGATAGTGCATGCTATCGATTCCCCACTGATCACATAAAATAATGACTAGGGTGTATTAGCTTAATCTACATAAGTAAGTAGTGGGGCCCAAAGAGATCAGCATCAGACATCTCCAAAGCATGTAATAGTACTTTCACTGAGCTGGGTAAGTGTGCATGTACTGCAGACATGGAAACTGTGTGCCAGACAGAGCCATGTTAAGGGTGGCAGGAAAAGGAGAGGAATAGTACTCCCTCACTTTTTCCACATCCTGTTGAAATTAGTTATATACATATCAATGTTTTTACATACACAAATATAAAGATAGATAGAAAAATAAAGATAGAGTTATTCATAGGTACAGAAATGTGTGTAATATATAATATCTGCAAGAAAATTGCCTGCATTTATTAGTGTGGAATACTCCCAAAATATTTCTTGGCATAGAACTAAGGATCTTGCTTATATAATGTCAGAAGGTATGTTATGTGACATATTTGGTGAAGTAAAATCTTTTTAAGGGGTATATAAATGTCTGTATGTATATGTGCAAACACTAAAAATATAAACATTTATAATCTGTCCTTTAAACACATTTTAGTCTACTCAGCATAAAATGTGCACTGTGAAAATAGTTTAATGAAACTCAAGGATAAACAAGGTACATGAACAATTTTTTTTTTTTTTTTACTTTTAGAATACTGAAATACATTTCCAGGAATTTCTGAGCATATATTTCAAATGTGTTTTATTCAAGTATATTTCTTAGAAAGGATCAGCTCCACAAAAAAATTAAAGAGGTGAAAAATTTCTCTTAAGATATTGCAGATGAGATAAAGGCACTGAAAGCAACATGCATTTGTAAGAAGTTTTAAAACTAGATAGGCCTAATCAATCTGCATATTGCTATCAGTGATTGTAGAGTCTGAGGCCCCTAATTTGTTGATAAACATTTTTTCATCAAATTCTAACAGTAATGGTCACTCTGGTTAAATAGTTTTTAATTTTTCCAAAAGTTCCATTTAGATTGTACAGATACTGAAGTATATACATATGAAACTAAGATAACAAATTGGACAGACAATGCAGTAGGAATCAATTCTTGCTAATAAATTTCAAGATAAATTAATTCAGTTTCTCTCTGCAAAATCAGCTGTTTTTCTTGGAACAGCTTATGACAAGATTTCAAATTTAAAAATAATTAATAATAGTTTACAATTATTATTATTGTGTTCTGAATGTAGAATAGATAAAGATAGAATAATGGCATATACTTCCTTCGATGGTCTCCTTAACTACCAGTCATAACAATACAGAACAACACAGATATATGTTTAAAAGAAACATACATTATTTTTCATCAAAGCTTCCCAATTTAAACATCTTACCCAGTCTTGAATACATGTATGAAATCTAAAAATGAAAATCAGAAGAATCCCAGGTCTCTAAACATTGTGTTATTTATTTCATCCAGCAATGTATTTAGTAGGTATCTATATGGGTGGGGACCAGTTGGAAAAATTAATCATATAAAACCAGTTTAAAAAGAAAAACTATTTATCTCTCTGAGGTCAGTCCACTCTTGCTTGAATCATATGTTTTAATATACAATCTAAAGAATGCAAAATGTTGCTATAACTACAGATGCATCAAAAACTATTGGTGTTTGAGCCTAACAATTTTTATTGGATGACTTGCTTTCGAGTATGTTTTCACGTGAAGTGTACATTATAATAGGAGTCAGATATTAACAATAGACACTTTGATCTATTGCCAAATTCATATCTGAATAAATGTGCATAGAAAAACTATTTCGTACTTGTTAAATTCTTTCATTCCTTGCACACACTGAATATGTGTAGGTGTAAAAATAAATATTTGACGAAATAGAAAGCTAAGATACTGTCTTTGTCTTCTTTGTTTTCACAGGAATTTGCCTTGTGGCTTTTTCAGTCAGACATCCAACCTGTTCCTTGACCTGATAAGAGTACTACTGGACATTGGGACAGGTAATTCAAATTCACCTTATTGCTACCACTGATTGCAAATAATTAAAGACATAGAAAACTTCTTAAGTTTAAACTCGACCACTGTAACATTGCAAATGTTGTCTTTATTAAAGAAAGAACAAATTTTCAGGTTCTTTTTTAATTAAGTATCATGATGAAGTAAATTAGTCTTTAGCAAAACACACATTTGTATATGAAGTGATCTAGGTATAAGCAATATATATTTTATTAATATTTTAAATAAATAGTTTGCAACAGACTACTTATTGTTTATGCATGTTCCCAACATAAATGATGCTTTCCAATACTTATAACAGGTGTTTTAATATTCCTTAGTTTTATTAGGTTTCAGAGAGTATGTAAAAGTTCTAAATAACTTTTAAGATTCTTAATGTATTTTCAGGAGTAATGGTAGCTACTTAGGTAAATTTGTTGAGAAGTGAGTTCTCATCTCATTGTCTTGTGCTCAGTAAATTTGTGTTTGGCAGCTTCTCTCCCTGAAAGAATCTCTTTTTATAGTCCCGCTGTTATGTTCTTGACCTTTGCCAAGACCACAACCCTGAGGCATTTGAGCTGTTGCAAA
>VYZQ01037752.1:7999-21160 GCA_013400655.1 Mystacornis crossleyi
CAGGAAGGAAGGTGACATTTTGGCAAAGACATAGAGTGTGAGCAAGAGACAAATCTCCTGTTCTTGCCTTCTTGATTTCATGTATGCTATTGGAAGTCTAGACATAGTCAAATCAAAAGTCTTTTTTAATTAGACAGTGACTTTGGTATGTTGTTGGCTTCAGTGAAACTGCTCAGATTTCATCTTTGCTAATTCCCACCCATGGATCTATATTAACTCTTTTTTTTTTTTAAACCTTTCTCACTCTATCTATATAAGATAATATTATAAATAGCATATTTACGGAGTACTTGGTGATTTAAATGTTTTTTTTCTTACAAAATCTCTGGAAGGAAAGTTATAAAATTCAACGCTAAAAGCCTCTAGGGAGATAGAAACCCCAAAATGGCAATCCTTTGTAATCAAAATGAGGAAAATGTATTTTTGTCTTTGGCTTTTTTCTAATGAACTCTTGAGGATTTAAACATTACAGAAGGGTTTCCTGGAACAAGCAAAGTTGCCAATTGCCTNTTTAGACAAAGCCAGTCAGTTCATCTCCTTGTACAAATAACTCAAAAGTAAAACTAAAGAACTGAAAGGACTGCTGGAAATTGAGTAGCACTGATGATTAATGGCCTGCTGCCTCGGAAAACTGCAAGTCAGATATGAAATTTCTTTGATAACAAAGCAGGAATTTCATATTTTAGTTCATATACATATTCAAACATATTACTGTATGCGCATGCTTTCTTCCTGACGTACACATGAACTTTCCATTGAAATTTCCATTGATTGCTAAAATGCTTTCAATTAAAAGGGTTATATTGTAATTTCTGTTGCTATAACAGCCTTTGGAGCTTATGAAACTGGATTTGACAGGAAACTCAGATACAGTGCCTAGATATACCCATAATGGTTAAGATTCAAATCAGAGTATGTCAGTCAAGTTTGGGGAGCTAGTAGTAAACATATTGAACTAATCTCAGAAGGAAGTTGGTTTAAAACCAGCTGATGCTTCCCATAAATAATAAAGATGTTTGAGAATATAATTATGGGTAGAGCTCCTGAAGTCTGGCTAGGCTGCAAACTCTGTTGAAAAACATAGGCTTTTAATTTTTATCTTTTCTTCTATTCTTACCTCCTATTCTCTTCACACTGAAGTGAATTTCATTATATCTTTACTTTGGAACCTGCTTTTATTTATTTCAGATTTATAAAACCATATTATCTGTTTCTGCTTTTGGCTTTAGAGGCACAGTGTGAGAACCAATATACTCGGACTTATGGAAATACTTCCATATGAGTTATAACGGAAGATCTCTATTCTACCAAGGCAAATGGCTGCAAATGTCCTCTTTGGCAGAAGATATTTCTCTCTGTTGGAGGTTATTGCTATGTATCTTTCACAGTAGTAAGAAATTTGAAAATAGTCAAACAATTAGGGGATATGTGGCAGCAGTGTGTGATCATAATTAGTGGCTAATTTCTTCCATTTTGGAGATGACACTCTGTAAAATAATGGGGAAACTGTGCTGGCTCCAGGGCAATCTATACTGCAGCAGTGTACTGGTCACTAACCAGGAATGACACCAGGCAGAGCCATGCCTAAGAGTTTTTATTCACATCATTAAACAACTGGAGTTTTGCCCACAAGTTAGAGCAGAAGACTGATGCTGGAGAACTTGGGTCATAGATGTGCTCTTGATTTTTTTAATGGGATTAAACAAGTCATCCTGCCTCTGTCCTCACTTTTCAGGTCAATTTTGGGGTAAGATTCTTTCAACATTACCACTATGATTTGGACTTCCAGATGTTACTGCAATATATGCAATGCTTATGATGAAAAATATCATAGTTAACCTTTGCCTAAGAAACATTGAGTGTAAAGTATACATTAGCCTTGATTGAAGAGATTAGTCTTCAGTCAGTGAGACCCACCTATTATTGTTCAGATAGATCTAAGAATATATTGGATCTGTGTCCAACCCATGTTATCAACCTAGACTGTTAAATCTTTCTTCAATCGATACAGTTGCTGGTTTTCCTCATAACTGGAAAAAACTGTGGAGAATAGTTTTCCCTGATCTTCTTTTCTTTTTAGCTGAGTCATTACCTTTAGCAGATTTATAGAGATTAGTCATGTATTTGTTTTTATTTTCAGAATGGGGCTAGGCCTTAATGAAAAAGAAAACACTACTGGCTTTAGAGTTAAGGGAGAGCACAATGCAGTTTGTGTAAATCTCGTTGCAGCTCATTACTTTTAAACAATAGAAACAAGGGGAGGTTTATGGAACACTAGAGATATAACAGATCTATATGTCTGGCTTTGACTATGGAACCATGAAAAAGACCATTCACTTGGATCATTCAGCCCAGACTTTACACTTGCCTCAAATGTGCTGAGTCAAGACTCTAGGAGCTGAGCAAGCTTGGCAAGCGCAGTCATGTGAAGCCGAGCTTATTGCTAAGGCTCTGGCACTTCCAAACCACAGTCTTACATACCCAGAGTAATGTAAAATAGACAGCCAAGTCTCTGCTAGGCTCCTTGGAAAATCATAGCTTTAATGTAATTAAGCAGCATAGTGAGTTCCATTCGCCTTGATGGTGAGAGTCTCGCGCACCTCGCTGACAGTTTCACTGTGTTGCTGCATTGTCCCTACTTTGATTAGGCCCAGATACATTTAATTAGCAGGTTGTTTGATCAATTAGATAATGAACCCTAAAGTCACCTTCTTGCTTAGATGTGCTTTGAACAACAATTTTAATCTTAGTGACAGATCCTTGAGAAAGAAAAGAGGAGAAACCAATGTAATTAAGATGTGAGCGCACACAAATGTCTATATGACTCTGGAGCATGAAACTAAAAAATCTTTGAACTCTAAAACATAGCAGACATTGAGTTCAATGAATGTAAACTCCAAGGTTTTCAATTGAGTTATAATTTGATTATGTATATGATAAATAAGAGAAAGATATTTGAAAGTGTGTTTGTTCCCACTTCATTGATTTCTCTAATACCAGAGTTAGGTTAATACTGTGTCAAAATTTAATGTAGTTTAGAGCTTATATAGCATTGTCATAAAATGCTCCTGAGTTTGTAATGAATAGTAGGAGGTAAAAAAACCAAAAATGAGAAAAAATCTCAAACCAACCGAAATCAAAAACCCATAACCGTTTACTAGAAAACACTTACTAGCAAAATTCTGACACAGTGGGATGGAAAGAGAAGGAAGTTCCTCTTCAGACAATCAGAAATTGACTCAACTTTGTTGAATTTGTGGTATTTGGAATAAGGATGGATCAGGGTTCATCTTGGCTTGTGAGATTATGAGAAGGCCACATTATGCCATGCAATAAAAATAAATGTTAGGGGCAAAAACCATGAGTTTTTTCAGGGATTGGCTTCTCTACCTATGTTTAGGTTTTGCTTTGCTTCTGTATTTGTGCTTTGCAATTTCACCTTCTTCATCTGGAAGATGTTCTACTATACTGAATCTTGGGGTATAAGTAGAGAATTAGTATTTAATGCAAAATAAGTTACAGTGGCAATTAACATGTCAATTCTTTAATAGCTACAGTGACTTTATCAAAGATTCAAACACTGATCAGATTCTGGTGCTGGCATCAAAACTTTGGCCAAGTATATAAGCAAGGAACAAAGGAAGAATGTTTTTTCACTTTTCAAAGTGATTTAAGAGGTAGAAACAATCTAGAAGGCATGGGAATGAGAAACAAAAATTTGTATGTGTGCATATGTTGGAATATATTTGTCTGTAGCATTCTTGTGTCAAATATTTCTGTCTGTTGTGGTTTTTTGTCATGAATGTTAACTTTGAAGCATGCTTAGTAGGGAAAGGTATTTGCTGTTTTCTATTAATCTAATTTTACCGTGTATCATTGGCTGTATGTAAGCTGTTCAAAACCAGGAAAATAAAATATTTCTGTCTGCATTACTGGTGAATAGTGAGGAATCCTGTTATTACTTAGGTATTTTGTTTGTACTGTGGTAGAGCACAGTGTATTGTCTAGTAGAGTTCCACTAGAAATACTTGATAGAATTTTTCTTTCAGACTCCTAGAATCTGTAGAATTGTTTATTATTATGCTCTTTTATTGGAAAAAAAAAAACTCNATATATTTCTTTACTCTCTAGTATTTTCAACTTAAAACTTTGTTGGGATGTTATTTTTGTGATACTCCCGATAGTTCGTCATTCTGCTAGCTTGTCTCCTCAGTTTTTGATGCAATGTCAGCCTGGTAACTGCTTTTATCATGATGAATGCCCCAATATAAGGGTGGTGATACTGGCTCAGGTATTCTTTCTTCTGTAAAGAATTATATGAACTCACCCCAGACCTAAAGCTTGTCAACTAGTTATGCTTCCTCCCTAGCTAGGTATTCGTCAGTCTACGACTCGTTTCAGTTCAGNAACAATTTATACACTGCTTGAATTAAGAGAGATTTCTTGAAGTTTGGGGTTCTTATTTTTTCAAATATTGGACTTAAGGAGAATTATAAATGTAACTAGCTGGTACCAACAGAATTAAAACATCCCACTCCAAATTCAGATATCAATCCAATAAGACCAGGATTAACTATGTTCTCTTGACTCCACTGCCGTCAATGGATNAGTAGATTTATATTTAATGAATCATATTGGTTTATTCTTCCAAATACTTGTCCAGCTTCCATTTGTATAACTACATTCTTTCTGAAAAAATATTCATTTTTGTGTCCTGATGCATACACTTAGCACTTTCTAATGCTTATATAGAGACATGAAGGAAAACCTGGACACAGTGCTCCAGGTGAGGNTCAATGGATGATTGAGGCTTTAAGAAGTTTTTTTCTTGAACATTGCTCACACTTGGTGGGAAGAGTTGTCCATTTTCTTATTTGTGCTTTAGTCACACACTTGTTTTAGTATTTAAGTCCCAAATCCTTGCAGAAAAGCAAAGTGGTAAACTACCCCATGTCTAACAAAGTCCGTTTTGTGTTTGTTCTTTCCATTTTCTTCTCATATCAGTGTGCTACCCTCTTTTTCATTTCAGGAGGAGGTCTCTCACTTAGGACAGTTAGTCCTTTGGAAACTCTGATCAACATATTTCTTATAATGTATGATATTGTTAATGTTTCTGGTCTCCAGCTACCTAACAGGAACAAAAGAATGATCTTTCCAAGTCAGACCAAAGGTCCATGTACTTCAGTATATTTTTCCTGTAGTAGCACACAGCGTATATATATGAACGATTATAGGAAAAGAACATAAGATTATTATTATTATTATTAATCATATATTTCTTTACTCTCTAGTATTTTCAACTTAAAACTTTGTTGGGATGTTATTTTTGTGATACTCCCGATAGTTCGTCATTCTGCTAGCTTGTCTCCTCAGTTTTTGATGCAATGTCAGCCTGGTAACTGCTTTTATCATGATGAATGCCCCAATATAAGGGTGGTGATACTGGCTCAGGTATTCTTTCTTCTGTAAAGAATTATATGAACTCACCCCAGACCTAAAGCTTGTCAACTAGTTATGCTTCCTCCCTAGCTAGGTATTCGTCAGTCTACGACTCGTTTCAGTTCAGATTAATTTCTGAGTCTAAAGTAGATTTATATTTAATGAATCATATTGGTTTATTCTTCCAAATACTTGTCCAGCTTCCATTTGTATAACTACATTCTTTCTGAAAAAATATTCATTTTTGTGTCCTGATGCATACACTTAGCACTTTCTAATGCTTATATAGAGACATGAAGGAAAACCTGGACACAGTGCTCCAGGTGAGGCCTCACCAGGGCAGAGCAGAGGAGTAGGATCACTTCCCCCAACATGCTGGCAATGATCTTCCTAATGTGCCCCAGGAAACCGTTGGCCTTCTTGCTCACTGCTGGCCCATGGACAGCTTGTTTTCCACCAGAACCCCCCACAGGACCTCCATAGAACTGCTTTCCAAGAGCTCAACCCCAGCCTGTCCTGGTCCCCAGGAGCAGGACCCTGCACTTGCCTTGGTTGAGTTTCAGAAGGTCCCTCTCTGCCCATCTCTCCAGCCTGCTGAGGCCTTCCGAACGGCTGCACAGCCCTCTGGGGTATGGGCCACTCCTCCCAGCTTCGTGTCTGCAGGGAACTTGCTGAGGAGGCCTCTGCCCCTTCATCCAAGTCACCTATAGAGAAGTTAAACAACAGTGGGCCCAGTATTGAACCCTGGGGGACACCACCAGTGATAGGCTCCAACCAGACCCTGTTCTTATGATCACAGCCCTCTGAGATCTTCTATTCAGTCAGTCCTCAAACCATCTCACTATCCACTCATCCAGCTCACAATTCCTGAGCTTGCCTATGAGAATATCACAGGAGACAGTGTCAAAAACCTTGTGGAAATAATGCATTTAAAGAGGGAATGGCAAAGCTTTTGTTTTCTATTCTTTCCCTAATAATTCCTGATGTTAATGTGCTTTTTTGACTGCTATAAATGTTTTTGTAGAATTATCCACTGTTATGTCACAATCCTCCTCTGCACAGCTGTTTCCCTGCATTACAGAATGCATTTATCTGAATTGTCCTTGCCATCCTGGTGACCATCCTATTCTTCCTACTTGTGCCTATCCCTTTCTTCAGTAAAACTGTCTGGGTGATGAAAGTCACTCCCTCAAAAATAAATAATAAGAGAAAAAAGATGAATTGCAGAGTAAACCTCACAAATACCGTGTGTACTAGGAAGTCTAAGATACTATTTCAAGCAAACGAAAGTGAGAAAAATAGCTAAAACATTAAGATTCCTGAGTTTCTCTGGAAACCTGCATTCCTTCTTACATAAGCTTAGGTACAAAGATGAGCAACAAGAATTTTGGATAATCAGCTTAAGCCAGACTTACGGATCTTCAAAAGAACATGCTCCAGGACCACCAGGTCCCTCACTCTGCAGCAGGCAGAGGGAGATGGTCTTAGATAGTGTCTCTAAATAGGGCTGACATGCTTTCTGGACTTGCCACTCCACTGGAAGCTCTGACAAATTTGTCTTATTGCCAAGGATTTTGTGAAAAAATAATGTCTTGTAAAATTCCTGACCAGTCTTATTATTCAGCCCACTAAGCATAAAATCAAATCTAGGCAGTGGCCATTAACTCTCAGGGAAGTCTGTCTTTATTTTGTTAAAAATAGAAAAAAAAAAACAGTGGATATTTACACATGGACTATAGCAATTTCTGCAGCAAATTCCAATATATATACGTGTGGCCAGGAGTCATTTTAAAGAGCAGAAAGTATCCTGTCTGACTGCAGGATGGTAAAATGATTTGACACTTAAAAATAATAATTCGTTATAAATCATAAGAATTGTCAATAGCAGCACCGTGACTCACCAAAGCAGGTAACTCATTATCATGACCTAAATAGAACAGAAGTAGGAATGGCTCTGTTAAAAACCAAAGATTAAGGCATCCTGAGAAAGGACAAACACCAGCAGCTAAGCTTGAGGAGCTCTATATAGAAAAATTCATATTTTTAAATGCTAAGGTAATTTATTACTTGTCGTGCAATAATAAAGCCTAACCACAGGAAATACATGAATTTTGAACTCTGGCTTGTGTGTAGAGAATCCTGGGAAACATGTCTGCTCACACAGTGTTACTAATAATAGCATAAATTATTAAAGCTATTATTTTTAAAGAATTTTTACAGCTAATGCATGTGCGCTTTGCACTCTGCACTTTCTTCAGCTTGGACAGTGAATAAACACCAATAAGGTTTTGTTTCTGCAGCTGATGTGCCAACATAATGCTGTTATTTGTGATCACTGCTCTGCAGAAAAATGTTAAAATATAAAGAAAAAAAAGTGAAAAAGAGACAAATAATCCCTTGTGTTTAAATTAAATTTTCTGTTGACAGTACATTCCTGTAATAGTTCTTTCTTTAATGGAAAATATAAATAACTAAATAATGCACATTTAATATGTGTCAAATGGCATTGATAATCTCATTATTAAGATTGGCATTTCTCTTCAAGGTCTTTCTAATAAACAAAAATTAATTTTTGTTTGTATGTGGGAAAAAAACCTATATTTTAAAGACATCTTAAGCTTTAGAGAGATTTATGAAAACAAGTAATTTAAAAAATGTTTTGTCTTTGAGCTGAAAAGACAGGGAACCAGGAGATAGTTTTGTCAATTTCTGTACCTTGCTGAATTTTTGAATGCTTTAATCTTATTTGTAGCCACCGTCAATAAACAGTTTTAAAATATATTTTGAGCATGCTATGTTCAGGCACTTGAGTTTGCTTTCTAAGAGTCAACTTTAGAACAATAAATAGCTTAGTATTTGGGAACTGGACATTGATTTTAATGAAGTCAAACTGGCTGGGGTAAGAGTAAATTTGTAGAAATGTTAGGTAAGTTGGAAAATATAGAGACAAGCTTTGACAGCTGTGGTCTAAAGAATTTTGTGATAGTTTTCTGCATTTCTTGTATATAATATTTTTCTGAATATTTCTAATTCTTTTTAAAGGATATTGCTGATTCAAATGAACTTGCATTCACACATGTTTTATCATTATGCATACACATACTTAGTTTTAAGTGTGGTGCTGAAGGAAATGCCATGGATTTATTTTTGAACAGCGGTCACGAGAGTTTTAATTGCTTCTTTATGTGAAAAGCTTTTCGTCAACAACTTTGTTACATGCCTTGTCCTCTAATTACTCTTTTTGCAAAAATTGTCCATGCTCAGATTTTCTCTGACTGCCTTTTTCCTCATTACTCTCTGCCCACTTTTAGAGTATGAATAGCTATCAGTACGTGATTTTTCTTTCATATCCTGCCAAAGGAGGTCTCTACTGTGCACAGCGATGTGTTGGTGATTTAAAAGAATCCTTCTCTGCAGGAAGCAATAACACTAGCAATGATTTAAACGAAACCTAAAATGTCACCTTAGACTAATGAAATTCCTTCATCAAGCAACACCGAGTTGACACTTCTGTGAGATCCTTTAAAATTCAGATTAAGAAGAGAAAATTAAACTTGAAATGACAGGAAACAAAACCAGCTCTGTTTCCCCTGGAAAGAGTTGAGAACAGTATGTTGATTATTCTCAAACAAGCTGATTTCACAGGCAGTGACCCTAACTCAGCATAAAGAACAGCTAACAACATGGCTTTAGATGGCTGGCAATGTTATCTGTTGGTCATCATTTAAAAAATGAAATAGCCGTCTGTCTTGGAGCTGGCCCATCTGTAGCTTCACTCGTATGTCCCCTCATATGCAGGGAGACAGTTGAGGAACTGCCTGACTGGCTCAACCTAGAGATTATTTTCATCCATTTTTCCCATCCCTGTGAGTGGGCAGTACAAGTGCTCTAGTGAAAAATATAGAATTCCTTGACAGATGGCAGTTATAAAATAACCTGAGCGTAAGGAAGTTTTCTTTTCAATTCATCTCAATAATTATACCAATGCCTGCTCTGAATTGCAGGGCTTTGTAGCTCTTTTACTCAGTTCAGTAAAGTTGTGGGTTTAAGCCTCTTGAGGTATTCACAATACCAACAAGCACCCCTCAACCCCACATTTAAATCTCGATAAGCCTCTACCCCTGGTGGTATTTCTTGCTGAATAGCAGAGATCAGCTGCTTTTTGGGGAAGGGCATCAGTGTTTATAGAAGTTCCTTGGTTTTAGTGGAGTGTAGATGTGAGCGCATAGCACTGGGGAACTGTTTCTGTGAGCTGCAGCTTTCCTGAATAAGGACTTTTTCATGTCCTATAGGGACACTCTGGTATCACTTACAACACTACATTTGGCTGCACAAGACTGCAAAAAATAGACATTCATAACATTTAGGCTGAATCCTGAGGTTGGAATCTTCAGCTTCTTTTAGGATCAATTAGAAATGGGAACTTAACTCAGTCCCTGCACACACCACCATTTCTCTCTCAGCTGCTCAGCTGCATGTGAGAGTTTAGATGTAATTTTGCCTTGGGCACAGAGCCAGTCCCTGCAACACTGAAAGAAGTGATAGTTCAGGGCTGCTCTTTTACTTCTTTTCATCGCTGCTGAGTGTTGTTTTACTTTCCTCATTTCAGAAAGAAACCCATCATCCAGTGTGTGGGCTGCCGACAGCTCCCCCGCATTCTCATTTTCTGCTGCGGTACAGCCCGATGGGGGCTGCTGGCCATCCACGATGTTTCCGCACCCCGGCTGCTCTGCCCCCAGCTTTCCAGCCTCCTTTGCCTGCAGTGTATGCCCATAAATTCCCCCTGCAGACACGGCACTGCACGCAGTGTGATCACCACGGCAGCAGCCGCAGTTATCTAGAGAGATGTCTGCTCCCTGCAGGGAGAGATTTTACCATATTGGATCAGGTCACACAACCATGACATCCAGCATCTTGCTTTAAGCAATGACCAGTACCTGATGTTTCAAATGAAGCTGAAAGCACCTAGCAATGTAACTGGAGAATTGTGTGTGGCAGAAGGGAAGGGTTTATTTTACTGGCTCTGGGTGCCTATGGAATGAAAACGCAGCTACTTCTCTAATAAGCTGTAAAGCCATGAGTCCCTTCTGTGTCTGGAGCTGGGCTTAGGAACACTTTAGTAGTAATGACAAGCTGTCTTTCATTGGTCTGGGGAAAAAAACATAGTGAGAGCCAGAGATGACATCTGCAGCACAGACTTGGTGAAAAAGGTATTTTCTATCCATCTGAATTTACAGGCAAGTTGGAATTTTCCTGGCCAAACTAACAAAAGCATTGACTGACATGCTGCTAAAGCTAGCACACTGTGCTGTTAACACTGGTTCATTATATTTTATTGCTGATTGAAGGGCTGCTGGTATGGAACACTGTGTTCAGATAAAGCTCCTCTGAAGCACCAATGTGAAACAGTGGAACCCTGATAACTGTACAAATTAAGATACCTTTAATGGGTTATAAAAGTACTGTCCATCTACAGCTGATTTTAGAAACTGATAGTGATTTCCCTGTTCTAGTGATCAGGTAATTTTTAAAACATGTGATCTTCGCTTATTTTTATTGGCTGTGATAATTTTGATTGAATTGTTTATGTTGACAGTAATAATATAACTAAAATGTTCTGTTTAATGTAATTTGATTTTCAAGGATTTGAAATTTGATTTGATTTCCAGAAGGACTAAAACATTGGGTGACAAATTTTTAGATGAAATCTTTGATGATGGAGAGTTTTAGGAGGTCATCTTAGTGCACACTGAATCCCAGCTGCAGTAAGCTGTACATCTCTGTTATGCTGCTGGATGTGTTTTCAAATAAAACACCTAATCCAGTATTTTATATGGATATAAGGGTACCAATTGGACTATAAGAACTGGGGGTTTTTTTAAAGAAACAGGTTTTCAACAAAGAAAGATTTCCCAAGTGAATCCATCTTAGAAAAGTTTGGGTGAATTTTAGTTGGACTACACACATCTGTTCCTGTGTTGGTAGAATGGTTTCTCTGTGCTGTTAAGTCCAAATGATAAACTAGAACTGAAGATTTATTTTATTAAAAAACTGGGCTATCAACCCTTTTTTTAAAAAAAAAGTGAGATTTTTAGTCACATAAGAACATATATTTTCCAATTCAACAAGACACATTTGAAGGAGATTTTGAGTAATTCTGGGGACTGGAATGTAATTCTCTCATGTTTGTGTCTGGCCCGATACAGACATCACTAATTAAGGGAATGCTCTTTTGGTTCACTGTGCAGAGATTAGCTTCATTTCAGTGAAGGCAAAATCTTGGGTCCTGATTTAAAAATAGGTATTGCAGACATTCCACAGAGGAAAGCTCTTTGAAATGTCTCCTTGGGTACATGCAGTTCCCCGCATTTGTGCTTAGTAGTAGAGCATAATTAGATTTCAAATTAATGGATCATGTGACTATCCTCAAACAAGGCCAGGCTAGGGTGAGTCAGTAGGCAAGTGAGTTAATTTCCTCTTTTGAGACCTTAATTCCAGTCCCTATCTCTTTTTTAAGTATGTGTCTCTATGAAATATATGTTTTTGTATGTTTATGCATTCACCTCTGAACTAACAATGGCATAGACAGTCAGCTGGGCTAACATCCTTGGCAGGATTAAACAGCACCTGTAAATGTCATGATTTGTCTGGAACCCCACACTGCAAACCAGTATCTGAGGAACTGGTCTCAGCAGCTTTAAGGCATGATTATTCTATGAAATAGAAAATGGTAAAGAAGACACTCATCTTCCCATTTCATTATCTCTTCCCAGAAGCAATTCAGTTTCATTTGCATGGCACAATATTCAGGTTGTTGAATCCTAGTCTCTCAGGACTGTCTCAAAGGACTGGTAATGGTTTCAGATCCTCTGCATATGCATCCACTGCATACCATAATTCTGCACTTTCTCAAATCCATCATTTTTTCTAATTTCTATCTGGAGTGCAGGCACTAGTATGAACATAATAAGGGGTGGATGACACTAAATTAGGGGTAGAGGACATCACAAAATGGCTCTCTTTCTAACTTAGAAATAGGTAATCTATATATTACTCAATTGAACCCAAGAGAAGAAGGCTTTTAAAACTCCAGGAAAATTACACTGAACAAAAACAAGCTGCAAAGAGTAGCTCTGGCTCAGATCCTCAAAATTAGGTAGATACCTTACTCCGACTTTAGGAATTAAGGATTTAATTATAATGAAGCATGCTGGCTTCAGTCCTTTAAATCTCCATGTATTTGTGCTTATCTCTAAATGACTCACAAGAAAATATATGTGAGTGAGAGAGGATTTGATGTAGCGTTTAACAGGCATGAAAAGAATAGAGATCTTCTAAAAATTGAACAGGACTGCATTTCTTTTCTTCTAAAAACATATGGAGTGTAATGAACCTCTTGTGGAAAGAAAGTGTTTTTCTAATTATTTTACTGGGGCCAGCATTTCCTCCCCAGAACCTAATTAAAATTATTTCCTTTAGATAGTGGTTGGGGGTTATCTTGTAGGATGGATAAAAACTCTCTTGTAAAGTCTGTAGAAATTAAATTCTTTAGATTTTTATCCCCAGGCTCTGCAAAATGTATTTCTAGGCTTTTGAATAGTTTATTATCATCAAAACCACTGTGTACATTTCAGGGTATTGCATAACAGGCTATTGTTCAGTAAGTTCTGTTGGCAGTAGTTTTGGATGAGGGGAGGAGATGAAATAAAAAAATTAAAAAAA
>VYZQ01037753.1:0-16717 GCA_013400655.1 Mystacornis crossleyi
TTTTTTTTTTTTTAAGTTTTAGGAGCACACTATTAGATTTTGAGAGCAGAATAGCTTTTTCTCCTAACTTCTGCAAAAGCAGTCAGACGAAAGTTATCAAGACTTTCAAGTGAGGTTTGTCTAGCCACTACGGCTTTGTTTTTCAGCTTATCTTCCCTGTGGTTTGAAAACTTTCTTATATGTCTGGGTTCTGTGATCTTTCAGAAGTCTTTTAAAATGCAGTCATAATTTCAAAATGTTAATTCTGCCTTCAGATACTTTCAGTGGAGACAAGGGTGATGATCTGGTTTTACTTACCTCAATATATGGCAGAGAGCTGTTTGGAAACCTAATCTTACATACTGTTTGACTGCTCATTTAACCAGAACAGCCAGCCTGATTTCATATTCCTGTCTCTGCCAACCCACAAAATCACCTACATTTGTTCACCCAAATTCAGCAAAGAAGCTGAGTCTGGCGGCATTCTGTTGCAACAGTCAGATTTAAGCAATTTTATCTGAAATCCAGGAGGGAGGGAAAGTTGAATAAGAGTTATAAGGGGAAGAAAAGCCTGGATGACCCAAGGAGAATGGTTTGCTTTGAGACCATTCTAGGTGTGTTGGGTGTTGCACGGAAGAGCAAAATCATTCAAATCCTTTTGAAAACTAATGACTGGCACCAGCCGCAAGGTTAACAGCATATTGTGGTATCGTGCTCAATAAAAGCACATAGTTTATCTTTTACATGACTAGACTGCCTTGGTTCACAAATGAATGGAGAATTTCCAGTTTCCTTGTTTGTAACAGACAGGTAAGCAGTCATAACCATAGCTCTGCTATTTGATCACTTGAAAGTTCAGGCACCAAGATGCCTTGCAAAGAACAAATTTGTGCAGTCTCATAGCCCATGTGATCTCTCTTATCTCTCCTGTCACTTTGTTCTCATGTAAGAAGAGGATCAACCATTTGTTTCTCCTTTAAGCCCCTGCTTCAGACAACATTAGGCATGATGCTCAAATATCTGCCATGGAAGTGAAGCTGGTTGTCAGCAACGTAAAAAGGCACCGTTTTTCCCCATTGCCTTTCCTAAAGGCTCCATGTAAATACACAGGCAGTTGGTTTTTAATAACCAAGCTCTTCCTGTTGCAAGGTCTCAGTAAGTAGGAATATACAAACATCAAACTGACTTTGCTGTCCCAGGTGGGTGTTTGAGTTAACTGCTGTTCATTGAAGATGATTTCAAAAGCATCTGATTAAAATGTTAATACAAGTGCTGTTTTTGAACAGTATTTTTTTTTTTTTTAATAATTTGATTGCAGTTTGCTTCTGTAAGTCCAAAGTGTACTGATCAAAAGAAAAGTGATGCTGAGATCTGGAGACATTGTGGGAGTTTTATTTCTTTTCCTCAGCCTAATCCAAAAAGACACAACCAAAACAAGTTAATAATTCATCATATTGGAAAATTTCTTAAATAAATACTGCACTGTGCGCTCTGTTTGACTTGAAGGAGAACAGCTACTCTACTTCCACTTGAAAGAGAGGAACATACTCCTTCTTATCAGCAGAGCTATTTCTTTCTTGACAGTTTGTGCTGGTCAGAAAGGATAAGGGATAAGATCACAGGCCACATAANCTCTCTTATCTCTCCTGTCACTTTGTTCTCATGTAAGAAGAGGATCAACCATTTGTTTCTCCTTTAAGCCCCTGCTTCAGACAACATTAGGCATGATGCTCAAATATCTGCCATGGAAGTGAAGCTGGTTGTCAGCAACGTAAAAAGGCACCGTTTTTCCCCATTGCCTTTCCTAAAGGCTCCATGTAAATACACAGGCAGTTGGTTTTTAATAACCAAGCTCTTCCTGTTGCAAGGTCTCAGTAAGTAGGAATATACAAACATCAAACTGACTTTGCTGTCCCAGGTGGGTGTTTGAGTTAACTGCTGTTCATTGAAGATGATTTCAAAAGCATCTGATTAAAATGTTAATACAAGTGCTGTTTTTGAACAGTATTTTTTTTTTTTTTAATAATTTGATTGCAGTTTGCTTCTGTAAGTCCAAAGTGTACTGATCAAAAGAAAAGTGATGCTGAGATCTGGAGACATTGTGGGAGTTTTATTTCTTTTCCTCAGCCTAATCCAAAAAGACACAACCAAAACAAGTTAATAATTCATCATATTGGAAAATTTCTTAAATAAATACTGCACTGTGCGCTCTGTTTGACTTGAAGGAGAACAGCTACTCTACTTCCACTTGAAAGAGAGGAACATACTCCTTCTTATCAGCAGAGCTATTTCTTTCTTGACAGTTTGTGCTGGTCAGAAAGGATAAGGGATAAGATCACAGGCCACATAACAAGGCCTTTTGCCCCCTTTGTCATGATTGGTAGGCTGAGAGTCAACAGGACAAAATCTTTATTTATTTCTCTGACACACTGCCTTGCTACTTCACATGAAAGCAGTGCAGTCTGAATCTAAGGGGTTTTGTACTATTTGAGTTAATCCAACCATTAAGAAGCACATTGTTTAACGATTTGGAGATACTATTTCACCAGCCAAAAACCTTCTGAGAGTTTATTCAGCCACTGCATTAGATAAACAAGTTTAGAGCAAACCATGATGCAGTTGTTTTGCTCTTTTTTCTTTTGCAGGGTATTTTTTTTTTTTGTCTTCTCTCATGTTACAGGTTGCTGCAAATCATTTGTAGAGTACAGTCACCTTTAAGAAAGACTAGTAGTGGTAAGTGCTTAGGGATTATTGTCTTGATAGCTGGAAGGATAAGATTATTGTAGCAGGAAATTATCTGAATGATGAAAGATCAAAAAAATACAGATTCCTCCCAACCTCAACCCCTGGTAGAGTAGCCAGAGGTTTTTTAGCCTCCAATAGGGCTGGACTACTGGAACGGGTCATCTGGCATGGTTTTAGGCCTGGTCAATGATATCAGCATAGTTTCTACACCACCTCCTTGAAAACCGAAATCAAGAATATAATTTACCTGCAGACACAGGCAGGGGAAAGCTAATCATCTGGATTTTTCCCTCCAGAAATTTCAAGGAAAATGATCAGAGTGCCTTGAGAATTGCTGGCCCTTGGGACTAGCATAGGGAGTAGGTGACATCTGAAGAAATCCATGGATTGCTTCAAAGTTTGGTAATAAAGTGCTCTCACCTGATTTGCCAACTTGAGTTTGGTACTCAGTCTTATTTTATATTCTTTGTAGTTTTGTGGTGAAATGAGTTCATTTGGGAGGAGGTGAATATAGCTAGAAGTTAAGATTTTTCATGTAGAAGAATGTTAAATGTCATCTCTTGAAACAGTTCTTGGGAATATATTGACAGGCAGCTTTTACAGAAATGTTTCTTTTTACTGGGACCTGGACTTTGGTGAAGAAATTCATTCTGCTTAAGCTGCCAGCAACTGCAATACAGTCTTTTGCCATAGGAGTATGGCATATTGTCCTGGTAGGTACACAGTGTCTTGTTACAAAACCAAAGTGTATCCAGCCTCAGAGAGCATATTTTAATATGACATTATCTTTTATTTCTTCAGTACTTCATCATTAAAAGAGACAAAGAAGTTTGGCAAGCAATTCTGTAAAGATGTGAAGAGTGGCAAGTGAGAGAATGGCGATTTTACAAAGAAATTACAAATAGATGAGGAAAGACTTCAGTCAGATGTGTAAACATATCCTTTGAGCCCAGAGTTAAAGCCAAAGGTAATGAACTGTCAGACCCAAGTAACCACCTTAGGAAATGTGCGCAGTGTTTATGCACAGACAAATGTGTGCTCTGCTCACAGTTCCTGCTGTGAGTCTGCTGTGGTGGTGCAGAAACCTGCAGCAGCCTGCAGAGTCACTTTTTAGGGCTAAAGACTAGAGCCAATTAATGATTATGAGCATGCTGTAAATACATGATGTATGTAAGTGTTTAATATATTGCAATACTACATGCGTAAAACTTTTCACAGGTTAAGACTTTAAAAGAAGATACCTAGTTGGTATTGAAAGAACCAGCGGTGACATTACAAACCCACAGGATCAGATGGCTTTGTAGTAAAGTTTTGCCTTAGCTTTTGAAAACTGCAGTGGAGAATGGAGTAACTGCATTTGAACAAATGTGTGATTGTGTGTCATAATAACGCCTAAGTTGAAAAGGAGCTCTGGGTAGCTTCTGAACTGCTGTGGAAAGCAGAGGTTTAGATTAGGTTATCCACACCCATCAAGCTGAGTCTTGAATATTGCCAGTGAAGGAGTTTCCACCACTTCTTCAGATGGAATTTCCAGGAACAGGGTAAACTGTACCCTGGAAAATGGTAAGTCTGGAAGGGATGTAAGGAGCTTTTGATCTTTCTGATTTCACAAGAGTTCCTAGTGTGATGCTATCATAAAAGGAGAAGGAGTTATTTTCCAGGAAGACGGTGATTAGGACTCAAAGATAGCCTTACCTCTGAATGTGCATTGTGACAGGAATGCCTGCTGTAGTATCAGAGGCAATAATGTTGAAGTTAGTTGAACCATGGGAGTATTGCAGAAGGACACGCAAAAGGTTTGAGATCTCATCAAATTACTTCTCTCTGAGAACCATGATTTTTTTATCCATTGACTCAATCAAAATAGAGATCCTCCTTGAATAAAAAATGCAATTCTGTGGAAGCAGGAAAAAATATACTGAGTTTATATTTGCTTTTTAGAACAGCAGTAAAAATCATAACAGAAACCAAAGGTTATAGCTGGAGAGCTGGCAGATTCAAATCAGGAGTAATGCACAATATTTTTCATAAAGAAATGATTCATTATTCTGACAAATTATTAAGGGAAGCATGAGGTTCTTCATCTCTCTAAATCCTTGAACTATGACAGGCTGCTTTTCTAGCTGATATGCTTTAGTCAAACAAAAGTTACTGATGAATAGGGGTGATTGGCAGAGACTTATTGGCTGCTCCTTGGCCTTGGTTATGCAACTGAGGCTCTTGGCTATTCATGCAATTTTAATGTTTCAAATGCTGTTCATATGGAGCCGAGTTTGACCCAGCTGCTTTTGAATATAGGACTGCAATAAAAATGAGCTGTTTTGGAAAAAACATGCTTTAGTATTTAAAAAATTAGGTTGCTTGAAAATTTAAGATTAAAAATAAGAGTGGTGAGCAAAATATTACAAGAAAAGGAGTCAGAGTGAATAAAATTAAGGCAGAGTTAGGGTAAACAGTATTTGCCAGTTGTAATTAGAGTATTAATATATATATTATTGTTATCCTAGCCAGGATACCAATATACAGGTATCATAAACAAGCACAAGAAAGGTTTGTGTGATCGCCACCACAAAAATTTCCCAGTCTTAGATGCCCTTAATTCAGAGGAGGTTTTTAACAAAACTTCGAATTTCACCTCAGTTATTCCTTGGGAAAATTCTTGCTTACAGCAGTAAAAGTTTTGGTATTATTAGACATCTCAGGATTTGTCCACCCTGAAATCGATACTTTGTAAGGTACCACCAAAGTTTCCCATTGCTTCTTCATTGCTTTCGCCTACAAGTAATGGATCTGGCTACAGTAAATTTTTCTGAACGTGGACAAAACTGCAGTACACCTTGAAGCAATCAAGAAATAACCCACAACCAAATTGTTTTGGGACATGATGGGGTAAGGAGAAGACAAGAAAAGCTTCCTTCACTGGAGCGAGGTTCCACAATGGATAGAAGTGTACCTGAGATTGGGACTTTGCACCATTTGATAACTATTTGTGGGCACAACAGAATGGGGAATGGGACTCTGTCTGAGGGAAGGTGGTGACAGAAATCAGAATGAGTTTTCCAAGGGAGAACAAGAACAAAGTGAACAAAACAGAATGAGAAATTTCTGTTAGGACTCATGTCAGAAACAAGGAAAGGACAAGTGCTATGTTAAAGTAATACAGGAAATCTCTAAGCGGAAAGTATTTCTTGATATGCTCTTGTAATCATAGCAGTATGTAAAAAAATGAGGGAAAGAAATGTATTGCACATGCAGTGCAATTAGTTGGGCCAGAGGCCTAACATGGATCTGTCAGAAAGGCACACACAGTTTTAGAAGGGGTTAAGTGGATGGCTGTGCACCAAAGCTGATTGCAGCAAGAGGGGAGCATTTTGAACCCAGGAACTGAGGTGAGAAAGTGCTGCACAAAGCTGCTGGTGCTGAGCAGTTTTGTAGCTGAGAAGGTGTAAATGGTGTACAGGAGGTCTGTATGTCTGTGGTTGGGGAATTCAGGCTGCAGTTTGGTTGTGTGTAGCCCAGCTGAAGGTAGGTGTGGGGTTCTGAGAGGGAACCTCATTACTGTCTGTAAGTATCTGAAGGGAGGATGCCAAGGAGATGGATCCAGTCTCTTCTCAGTGGTGCCAAACAACAGGACAAGAGGCAACAGGCAGAACCTGCTGGACAGGAAGCTCCACCTGAATATAAGGAAAAAATTCCTTACTGTGCGGGAGACCAAGCACTGGAACAGATTTCCCAGAGATGTTGTGGAGTCTCCTTTACTGGAGATACTCCAGAACTGCCTGAACACAATCCTGTGCCATGTGCCCCAGAATGGTCCTGCTTGAGCAGGGAGGTTGGACCAGATGACCCACTGTGGCCCCTTCCAACCTGACCCACTCAGTGATCTTCATTCCACTGTGTGGATAGTTTGGGGTTTGGCCTAATGGTCCAGAGACCATCTGAACTCTATCTACTTTAAAATACATGTACACAAGAATATATAATTTCTTTATTGAAACCATCGGCAAAAATTAAAGTTTTTGTGGTTTACAATTTCCAATCAAGTGAGGGATAAATTGGTAGTACTGTCAGTTGTAAAGTAGCTAATCTGGCTCTGCTTTCTTTCTTTAGTGCCTCTTTCCTTCTTACTTAGTAGATCTTGCTTCTGTTTTGAGAAAACCAGATTTATAATAAAAATTGATAATAGCCTAAGTTTAAAAAAAAAGCTGCCTCTATCCAGTTTATGCTTTGTATAGTCTAGACAGTCTGCATTCGTAAATATCCTGCTATTGCATTAAGCTGTAGCAAGCTTGACAGTAATAAAGAGAAGAGCTAATTTTTCCCCATGCTTCAGTGGTGGGCCTTCCAGGTTTGTGTGGGTGACCCCCAGAGGTTTGCAATATCACTGTCAGCTGCATTGGCTCAGCCAAATAAGCAGAAAAATTAATCTCTGGGGTCTCTTGGTGTTTAAATGCAGAGGAGGGGAATTTGTAAAGGAGAAATGCAGTTGCCAAGAATTCAAAACAACTTTTTCCAGTTTTTTGTCCTGAGATTTCAGCCTGAGTAAAGCAAATAAATCTCAATTTTGTCCCAGTCTCAGCAGGTGCCTTTTTGAACTTTAATTTGCTTTATTTCTTTTTGTTTTTTAAAAAAGGCTCTTTGTTTTAGTGGCATTTCCTAATTCTGGAAGTAGAATTTCTGAAATGCTGTGGAGAAATTTTGTCTCAGCCAAAAGAAGGAATACTGAAATGCTTTGAATGTTCGTATTTTCATGAGGAGTACTTACTTTAGTATATAGACTGTGAAAATTTGGATCAGTTTCACATGAAAAGTTGGCCACATTTATGCAGATGAGTCAAGAACTAAGTCTGTGAGCATGGGAGTTCATTCATTAACATGGTAAGTGCTTTGTTGAACTGAGTCTCTTCAGCTCTGCTCTCAAAACATTATTCCACCAGCCCCTATAAAAAGGAGCACCTTCCAACTGAAATTTTCAAAAGGATGAAAGTTATATTTTGTTTCCCAGGTAATTGTGATCTAAAACATTTCTTCATACCAAGAGTATATTAAACTCCCCATAACATTCATTTTTACCAGTAGTTCCTCTCTTTTAAAAGAAATGAATGTTATATGAAATAGAAGTCTAGTGTACATGTGACTTTCAATTCTCCATCTGTCATGAAATAAATAATATAAAGGAAAACAAAGCATTCAGAGTATGTGCTAATGAGTCAAGTGTACAGGCGCTTTTATTAGAGTTCTTGGCGGGGCTGACTATTATTTTCAACAGACTTTTTGTGCTTTGCTGACAGCTACAACACACCTGTAGGGTGTGGGTGGTGGAGTCAACCAATTAATTACTCAGAAAAACAATACTAAAGTGCACCCTGACATATGTTACACAGTACTGTACTGTCCTGAGTTTGAGTCACATTCTCTACAAAGTCTCGAGGCTGTGTACAGAGGTTTGTGGCTGATGAGAAATGTCCTTCCAGTATTTCTTGCTGCTTGACCTGGGTTGTCATCATTTCTGCCTGTAGTTCTCAAGCCATAGATTGCTAGTGCTGTATAAGCGCTGGAAATAACACTATGCTTATGGAAAACCTTTAAAATTACATGTTAACCAGAAAGAGAGCGGGTCTCGGTTTGTAAATCTCCTTGAAAAGCACACTGGAGTGTGAAAGTGTTTTTCCTCCATCCCCTTGACTTTACTGCTGTTACAAACCCAGCACAATGTTCACTAATCATCCTCTCTGCAAATACCCACCCTGCCCTCTGTTCCACCACTTGGTGAAGCCTCAGTTTTGTTATCTCAGGAGACTTCTGACCGTTTCTTCATGGTCTGAAGGCATTAACATTGTCTGTGGTGTACCCTTCCCTTCCAGGACTTGTGCTTGGCCTGGCATGGCTCCCTCCTGCCAGAGAGCACTGAGGTGAGGCCAGCTACCAAGTATTTGTCTGAAATGTGTGCACGTTGTATATTTGAATAAACACAATCTCGTATTTGTATATAACTGGCACTTTTAAGCTATTTCCTTCAAAAAATACCAAAAGATTCCTTCCTCCCCTCACTGTGGTGAGGCTGGGGAGCCTGTGGAGGGGAGGGATGGCTGCAAAAGCACGAATGAGTCTGGGGAAATGTCAGGGACAGCCTGTGGACCTGTGCCATCAGCCAAGTGTGTCCAGGCAGCAGTGACCTTCAGCGTCCCTCAGCCATCTCGTGCCAGTGGCCAGGGTCAGTAGAATCACCACATGACCTTTCCCGTGGGAAAGCTTTCTCCCACAGCATATTTGTGGAAGTCTTGTATTTAGGCTTGGTGAGGGGGGAGTTTGGCCCTCTGTTTATGCTAAGGAGCAGATTGGTGATTGCTGCCAATGAAGCATTTTGCACAGCATAAAGCTGTGTGGACAATAAGACGCTAAGATGAGGACATAAGAGTTCATACCACTTTAAAAGTCCATGTAATTCTTTTAAATACTGGAAATACTGCTTGAAGGAATGTCTCTGTGCTGTTGTGTCGCAAGAGTGAAACAATAGCACATTTTACTGGAGACCTTGAAAATATTTTCCTCTTTCTAATAAGACTGATACAACTTTCCCACCGCTTGCATTGAAAGTTGGTAAGATGCTGAGGAGCAGTTAGAGTTTTACTCTTTAAGTTGACTTGTGCAATCATGTTTGTACCTGGATGGAGAGACATGATTTTCTCATGGGCATAAGGAAATTTCAGCTGTGGGAAACAAGTCTTAGAATGTGTTTACTTTTAATTCTTTCTTTTACTGAAAGTTGAGGAAACTCATACTCCTAATTTAAATGAGCATCAAAATTTCACTCAATATTTAAAAAAAAAGGCAAAGACATGTTCCACTACCCCTACAAGAGGCAGAGAATTTGAGAGAGATTGGTATTATGATATGGGATACTGGTTTATAATGAAGGCAGATATTGTTTTAGGAAAACAAACACAAAAAATCCACTTCTGCCTTGGTTTGCAGTCATGAATATGCAAAATTTAAGGCTTGAAGTTGTATAAATCACAGAGAATTTGACACTGGCACACAAGGATTTTTAAAGCATTTTACACCCCTTAAAAGTGGTGACCAGCTTTCTATTCAGTTTTAGTATGTAGGGAGAGTAGCATCTATTACAGATACTGTTATAAGTTTTGTGAAGTTAACTAGAACTCATTCAGCTGATGAGCCAGGGCATGAAGACTTTCTCTGAAAATTAAAAGGAAAAATAGAAAAAAAAATCTTATCCAGATAGAACTCAGCCAAAGGGGTCTATTCAGAGCTGTGAGTACAACAGGGATGCATTTAGATAGGAAAAAGGATGTCCAGCTGCTAGCTTCAAACGCTTCATGGCTCCGGCAAAGACAAGTGTTAGTCTTAGCTCTTCATCCAAGATCAGTAGGTAACTGAAAGTGTGTGCAGCAGTGTTTGTGCAGTGAGAGTTAAGGGGCAGTGGCCGAGGAGCCTTCCCAGCATTCCAAAGCATTGCAGGTGGGATTTGGACTCATTCCTCTGACCGTGCAGATGAGCCATAAGCTCTGACAAGACAGCAGGAATTTCTCTGGTGAAAGGAAATTGCCATGTGGTTTAAAGACAGTATGTCCAACTCTACCCAGTTTCCTTGTGCCAGTGCTGTAGGATGAGGCAGAGGGGTCATGAGGACACCAGTGCTGTCACTGTCTGGTGGTCTGTGGCTGCTGGCAGCTTCTGGGGACAGCAGGGGCTTGGAAAGGCCATGGGCTATTCACAAATGGACCAGAGAGGTCAAGAATCTATTACAGGAGCACAGAGGGAATTACCTCCTCACCTGCTAATTCTACGTTCCAGAATAATCTGCATTCAGCTAGATTTGTGATACATGTAAAATTAGTTAGGATAATTTTAATAGTATCTAAAAAGCTCAAATACTGGTTCACTAAGGCAGAGTAGTTACATTTGATAGGCAACCAAATAACATGGGATGAGAACAGTGTAAAAACCTTGGAATTACAGCTCTGAAAATATCCTTCCTGATTTCTACTGAAAGCAGAGAAAAAAGAAAAAAACAGGGTGATTTTGCTTTTTTTTTAAAAAACAGCAAACAAAACAGATGGAAGACATCTCTGACTTGTGTCTGCCTAATGTGAAGCACCAAAGGGTATTCTTTCTGTTTTCCATTTTGCACATGGGGGTGGAGATAGATTAATGGGTTTTGGTTTAGCCTCCAGTTCTTAAATGTCTTGCACTTGAAAACAGTGTTTTTCTCCTCCTTTATACCAGATGTTGCACTCTGGAGAATAATTTCTTACTTTGTTTTCCAAGTTCAGTCAACTGCCTTGTATTTTAATGATGCTGGTTAGGAAACGTACCAGTTCATAACCAGTTAATGTACATAAGGCTGTTCGTAGACTTCCAGTATGGGATCCATCACAACTGAAATGGCTTAGGAAGATGAAACTTGATCCTTTTGGACAGCTGTGTACTTACACTGAGGAGAAACAATCAAACGAGGAAGGATGACACTGATTTTTTTACATGATGAGATGTTTGGGAGTTTGCAGTTATTTAAACAATTCTTCGGGATTTACATGATTCTCCCAGGTAGCAGGGCAGCTCACAGTAATTTCAGATCATTGATGACATGCATAAGCTGTGTATGTTAAGGTAATTTAGATAATATTTGTGAGCATATTTTTTTGCTTTTATAGGGATGGCTTAGTGAAATATGAACAATTTCCTGGTGGATTTCTTTTGTTTTCTCTTTGTGGACAGGGTGTAGCACTAGGCATTTCTCTGAAGTTCTCAGTTCCATTGCCAAGTATCATTTCCAGCAAACTTAACTGTGAGAGTTCATTTACTGTTGCTCACTCCATTACACTTTTTCCTTTGTTTTGCAGCATGTTTCTCTGCTTGCTTCTTTTGCTTTCTTTTATGCACCCGTTAAGCCCTCAACGAGCTGCTTGAATAAGTTTGGTCCTTGAGATTTTCTCCCTTTAAATCCCTCTTGCCGATTGACACATTCCTCTCTGAGATCTGTGCCTACCATGGCATCTTAGTGGACTAACACGGTGCAGCTGCATGGCTGCTTAGCACAAGCAATCTTGCTAATTAATAGAGGCTCCCCTTAGGGAGTGGAATCTCAGTTCAGTGCGCACCCTGAAGGAGCTGTCTAAAATGGATCAGATGACATGTGTCTTAAAAATGCCCACTGATCTTTTAAAGGTGATAAGCTTACACTTAAAACACACCCTGTGGGAATCCACAGTGTAGGTGTCCTGCGTTAGTGTTAGGGAAGATCAGGGTTTGGATAGTTTTGTCTTCTAAAAAATTGTAATTAGTGCCTTGCCATCTTTTTTTTCTTAAAGTTCGAGCTCTGTGAGGAAGGAGCCATCTACCTCCTTGTTTGCACAGTGCTTAATAAATAGTGAATGCTGTCACGATGTTAGCTAATTAAAGGCATTACAATTTTCAGAGCTTAGGGTCAAGGCTGAAAAAACCACGTTACGGGCCAACACAGAGCATGCAAAACTCAGTTCAAAATTCAGAATTCTTACTGCAGATCCTGCTCTGTTCTGTGAATAATATTGACATACCTAAGGATTTTTAGATAATTTTTTTAAAACAGCTTCTTCAATCAGGTTACAAAGAGAAAGCATAAAGCACTTTATGGTGCATTTCCTTCACATGGTGACACCATTGTGGGAGCACTGCAAAAACCAGTAGAAGGAAGAAACAAAATACAGTTAGTGTAGTTCAAATACGAGGATATATAAAATATCACATAGGGCATAGGATCAAATATTAGCTGGGAAGGATGCCAGAAAGACTTATGTTTTCAGTTCAGAAGTGCTTCTAGTTACACGTTTGTTTTTTTTTTTTTTATTAAAGTACTGGTTTTTTCTCCTATGGCCTTTCCTTCAAAGGAAACAGCATATTGATGTTTATTAGTAAACAGCTGCTTGCAATGAAAGACCATTACTTTAAAGCCATTGTGTCTAATGTTGATTTGGGGCTGGTTGTGCTTCTGTTTGTCCTAATATAAACCAGATAAGAATATGTAAGTATTCTTAAGCTGGGCAGTTCACTCACATAAAAGCTACATAAAGACCAGATAACAACTGTGATTCTTCATAGAACCTTTGACCCTTAGAAATCCTTGAAGTAAAATAAATCATTAGAGTACACCTAAAGCGCACCCTCATGTAAAAGCTTTTATTATATATGATAATTATCTATACATTATGTACCTATCTATTATATATGTGTGTGTATGCGTGTGTGTGTGTGTGAAAAGAATGGTTATTACAAACATGTTTATTGAGCTCTCCAATGAGGTAGGTGCTTGAGAACACTGTGAAGTAAGGTGCTTGATACTTAGGTATCAGAATTGCTGGTGTTGTCAGTTGGTATCTTGTTTGTTCAAAGTATCTGAAAGATGGGATTTACTGGAGATTGGAATCTATAAGACTGAATTCCTTAAAAAATCTATATATAAAAATACAGTTCAAATCTATAAGATAAAACTTCATTAAGTTGCAGTTACATAGTAACCACACTCTTGTCAAAAATTTGAGGCTAGGTACTTGTGGTTGAGTACCTGATGTAAATTATCTTTAAAATGGGATGGTTTTGTCCAGTGCAGAGTTGGAAAGGACTTGACATCCAGGGCTTAACATTTTCTACAATCTTGAAACTTGCTAAACAGTTAAAAGATGCTAAAGCTTCAACAGTACTTATGTTGGTGATCTGAGAGTATTCTCACAGCTTTGAATAATCAGGAAAATATTATTTCTAGGATGTGGGAAATATAACTTAACACAAATATGTCACTATAACTTCACTTGATTTGCTTTACTGAGGCACAAGGGGACAGTCAGTGGCTATAATAATCCAAAAGACTGAGCTTCTGTGAACACCAGCATTAGACTGTAGACGATTTATTTTGGAAATGTTTTGGTATTTTGAATTGAAAAAAAATTGTGGGTTTTTTCCTTCTGCTCACAGAAGTTGAGTAGTCGTCCAGTCGTCCAACAACAAAATGGTGTTACAGAACAGGGGACAAGGTTTGTAGGAGAGCAATGATCTGAGTTAGGGAGTGGCTCCAGGGACAAGTCAGCACAGTAGGAAGTCAGATGACTGAATGAGATGTGATTGAGGAAAGGAAGGACAGGAAGTGAGAGAGCTGCAGATTTCTAGGGACTGGGAGAGTTCTGGAGCAGCATCACTGTTTGCATCACTGTTCTTAACCAATTTCCTGAGTACCTACTTCAAGCTGGGGGTGTAAACAGGCTACTGGAGTAGCTGGACATTTGGTCTAGTCCTTGTTATTCATGAAATAATCTCTAGGCCACAATAACCCCTGGGTGACAAGGATGAAGAACAACATAACACCAGGAGAAGAACCAGGTTTAGTTCAGAAAGAATAAATTTGTGTTTCATAGCCTGCTTACTTATGGTTCTTGGAAAAAAGTGACAACTTTGCTGTTTGAGTCCCCTGCCATAAGTACTGAGCCCGGAAAGTCTCTACCTCTCCAAACCTCACCAGGCTGCCTTTCTCCAGTTGTTCCCTAATGTCCTGCTTCAAATAGATTTCCTTTGTCCTAGAAAATTGTTTTCTTGTCAGTCATTTCTCCTTCACCACACTATTCTTTGAACTGTTTCTTGAGGGTGCTTTGACCTTCTTCTTCCCTGACCTGGATATGTAGTTTTCCAGGCTTTTGCAGTAGCTGGTCTGCAGTACAAATAAAGGCCTTTTGCATGCAGCCCCCTTGCTTTGTTCCAGGTATAAAAGTCAGAGGATTGGGAGGCAGGAGTGTAGTGTTGAAAATTTTCCATCCACATCCATCCTTGTGTCGAACTAAGTTAAACATGTCACCTACTTAGTGACATTCAGCTTATATCATCTTACATATGACCTTTGACTTTGTCCTGCTAAATTGAGCTTGAACTTGTGAAAGTTTAATGTCAGAAGGCTAGAGCAGGTCAGAACAGCACAAGAACATAAGTTACAGTTCACCATATTATTAAATTTGAGCTTTACTAAACATAGTACAAATTGCCTTTAAAGAAACACTGTTGACTTAGAATTTGCACTTTTGTCTTGGAAAAGTTGTGCATGTGATATATGAAGTCATTAGACAGAACATGTAGGGAGAATTTTCCTTTGTATTTCATCTTATTTATCCTCTTGCTCACATGTTGTACCTTTGGTCCATACTTCATCTTTTTGGTTAGTTGGTTGATTTGTATTGTTTTGGGTTTTTTTCGGAGGAAAACATAACTGTAAATCCACAGTAGTAATAGGTAACCCAGTAGTCATAAACCACTTTTCCGTAGTTGACATCTCTTGAAAGAGAAGGTGTCTTGATACTGATTTATAAAGGGGGCTATATTTGTTACAAATTCAGAGTAAGTTAACATTACTTAAAAGGATATTTTTAATACAAATAGGATTTGATGGTCTGACTTCTATTTCTTCCCTAAGAATGCATACACGTGCAATAGAAAACATTTTGTAATATATTTATCTAAGTATTCTTGACTGTTCAGTAAGATTGCTATCCAAGGTGCATGTACATTTGGATACTTATTTATGGGGGTAAATATCTTCATTCTAGGACATGCTATTTATGTTTCTCTGCTGGTTTTTAGCACTTGTCACTGTGTATTGATTTGATTACAAAACATCATCGAAACCCAAATTAACTGGGTAAAATACTTAGTTGTGACCTATGATCTTTTTCTTTCTATAGACTTACTCAGAACTAAATCTTCCTTTGACACTGGTTGATAAGGGTAGCATGAGGACTTTAAATCCTTAGAATTTATTTTAGCTGAAGAGCAGAAAGAATAAATCTGTGTTTCATAGCCTACTTACTCATGAATAACTTTGACTGAGATATATTTGTAAGCTTGGAGAACAAGACAGAGGACTGTGTCTGAGCTGCTTTTGAGGTTTTGTGGCCAAGTGCCTTTCTGGTTCCCTTTCCTGGAGGTTTTGTGGCCAGTGGGGAGTAACTAGGGTTATTGGCTCATAGTGATTAAGAATATTGTGTCAAACCTTTGAAAAGATGCAAATACGTAGAATTGACGGTAGCCTGGTATATAGTTTAGTTTAGTTAGATTTTCTTTTCTTTTTTTTTTTTTTGGTAATGTAATGTAAATACATTGAGAAGTGGACAGTTTTCACCTGTGTTTAAGGTACATGCAAAGTCAATTCTTGGTGTGAGCCTCCCTTTCTTCTAATTCCAACTTGAAAAGAGACTTGCTGCATTTTTTTACCACCATGAGGCTCTTTTAATTAATACTTTCTATCTCCAGAGCTTCTTATTTCTTGAGATTGCCTCAGAAGAAATGTCAACTAAAGAAGACTGGCAAGATTTATAGATGAGGTGCAGTAAGATGTGAGGGAGAAAAAAAAGCACTCATTAATTTACAAAAATAAAAAGAATCCATTGCAATTCCAGGTCTTGGAACTCTTGTTGAAGTTCTTGTGAATGTCGCCACTTGAGTTGTCATGGCTTAGCACAGCTTGGAGTTGTAGTTAAGGAAAAGGAAATACTCCACCAGCCAAGGAAGTGATGTTTGTTGCAAAAAGCTGTTGTAACTTCCTTCAGAACTTGCTAGAACCAATCAATTGACTAATTTGAATACTGACAACTCTGTTAAGCCACTCAGAAGCTGTTCTGCCTCTGTAAAGACATCATTTAAAGACAGACAGTGCGGGAATCTCTCTCTTGTTTTTTCGCTCTCCGGTCAGGTAACTTGAGCCAGACCAGCTTGGGCCTGTGGGCCGGGCTGGGCCTGGCCGGGCCTGGCCCACTTGGCCGGCGGGGAGTGGGGCCATGGCCCTTCTCCGTCTCAGCCCTGGCGGGGCCGGGCCGCAGCCCGTGGCTCCGTGTGGGCCGACCCAGCGGGGCCTGGCTGGGCCCTGCCTGTGCGAACCTGTCGGGGCAGGTCGGGACGTGACTCTGCTCCGTCTCGGCCTGATTGGGACCTGACCCCCCCTCTCGGCTCAGTTTGG
>VYZQ01037753.1:16847-37766 GCA_013400655.1 Mystacornis crossleyi
AACCTTTGCTCTTGAACAGCTCACTCTTAAAATAATACCCCATTAGCTACAAGTGAACCCTCGAAACAGTTGTGGGAAAAACTGTAATCGAGGGTAGGGACTCACACATGCCAACAGAAACCCATCCCGGGCGGCTGTTGTGCTGTGACGTTGACACCATGAGAAGACTGTTCTTGCGGAAAAGCTCCATAGCATGGACAAAAGGGACTTCTCTCCCTAATGAACTGATGAAGGACTATTTTAGAGTGGTAAACTCACTGAAATAATTCCAAGTTTGTGTCTTTATGTTAGAAGTGAAAGGAGGGAGGAGGATGAGGGGAAGAGAAGTGTTCTGAAGGTTTATACTGACCAAGATCGTAGTCTGTTATCCTCTGTTTGAGTTGGATAAAAGACGGAGGTGCTGGAGGATAAAAGGAGGGTATTTTTTTGCTTTAATTCCTTGTTATTCCTTTTTACATTTAGTTTTGGTAATAAACTTATTTGTATTCTTTGAAGTTTGGTGCCTGCTTCCATTCCTCCCTATTTGTGTCTCACAAAATGTAAAAATGCGAACAAACCCACTACATGAGTGCACTGTTCATGCCTGCATACATCGTCTTATTTCCAGCACTGTTTGATCACCAACACTAAAGCTCCAATCTCACCCCTGGGACAAGCAGCGTCCTTCCAGCTATCTTTCGTTAGATTAACAGAAGGAAGACTTACTGCTCACGTCCCCAGTGAGGCAGAGGTATTTCGCATTTCTAGAGGAACAGAATGAAGGTAGCACATTCCTCTGCTTTTTGCAAGACCTTCTGGGGCCTTGTGGACCTGAAGCTTCCTCCTCGAGCTGCAGCCTTTACCTGTGTGGCCTGGCTGGCTGACCATCACATCAACACACCTCTTCCACAACATAAACTATAAAGCTTTAGCACAGAAGGAAGGGCTAAGCTAGATAAAGTTTTACAAATTCAGTGTCATGGAGTGAGGAGTGTTTTGGACAGAAGGGTAGGCTCAGAGAGAAGGAATGGGAAGACATTCAGGTTTAAAACTGCTTTCTTCCTCCTGTCTGAGAAGGAAGCTGTTCTGCTGTTTGTGGCTCAGTCATCCTGAGGAGTTCCTTTGAGAGAAGGAAAGGACAGAGACAGGTGGCCTTACTTGATTTCTTGCTCCTCAGTAAGAGAGTAAAGCTCCAATCAGTCCCACAGGCATGTAATAGTACTGGAGGAGCAGGTCTCTGGGGAACAAGTCTTGGGGAAAAAAAAGCATAAGAAAGAAATGTAGTAAACGATACATTAAATTGTATAGAGAGGGGGTTAAAAACATTTTTAACCTGTTTTTTAACATACTTTATTCATGGAAAAGTCCTTGTAACAGAGAAAATAGGTAGAGGATGCACCTTAGACTGGAATACTTCACTGCAAAAAGGGAAAAGTGACTTTTCCTACTACTTTGTGTAGTAGGAAATGCCATAAATTCACATTCCCTGTAAGTTGTACCCATTGTACACAGCAAATACAAACCCAGACTTTTGCAGGAAAACATGAGCCTTCAAATAGAAACTGGGGTTAAAACGAATTCAATTTAGTCCTTTTCCTGGCTGCACTGTGTGGATCATTGTCTAGTTCCTCAGGCAGCTCCCAAAGGCATTTTCTTTGTCCTTGTGCCTCTGAGCATTTGCAGGGTGAAATTGTACCATGTCCTGTGGCTTTGCTGGCTTTTCAGTTTGCAAGGGGTAAATACGGAGTCAGATGATTTGATAAAAAAAGAGAGGCTTGGACATACTTCCGCATAGTGCTGGGATCCAGGGTGAAGTGAGTAAACCTCTGTTACCTGCTGCTGTTGGAAACAGAAAGGCAATAACTGCAGGGTGGATAAAAAAGGCAAGTCAGAAACTGAGTTACGCATCCGTATTTTCTCACTGGCTGCCCTTGGTGGAGTGCTGAGCTGTGATTATGAAACTCTGCCCTGCATTTACTCATGTCACATTTGATTTGCAAGCCTGCGTGCTAGAGTGGCAGGTCAGTGCCTCTTGCTCCAGCTGAGAACACCCTCATTCCCTCTTCGCTGCAGCTGCTGAGAACCTTGCCAGAGCACTCCTTTGCTGAGAAAGGATGCAGACACTGAAGTGACAATATATGGAGCAGAAGCACAAATGGGGATGATTTAATACAGGGGGCAGCCAAGCTCTGTCACCCAGCCCTGTGACAAGGAACTCCTCATTTCCCTTTCGTCAAGAAATTTAATCCAATGGAAGTGCCTGTACATGACACTTCTGAACTTGCTGGTCCTGTTCTCCTGTTTGTCTGCATGTCTCAATCTGGCACAGATATTCTTTGATATTTATCTTTTAAAGAGAAAATTTGGTGTCTCTCTTAAGTGTTTGTAAAGAAAGATAGTATTGCTGAGTGAGAATCATGCATCTTCTCACTTCCATAGAAATGCTCCAGTGCTAATGCAGACCTGAGGGGAGGTGCTTTCACTTGCTGCAAAAGTGAAAGTGCATGGAAGGATTTGGAGCTTGATCTCTCTCACACACACACAGATCCAATGTTAAGATATGCTCTCCTGCCCCTGGTGTTTAGCTAAGGTCTACTCTTCTTCTGGAGCCATGTTTGAGATAATTGACCTGTGTAGCAGTTAAGTGCACTATGTCCCTGAGATACTAACAGAAAGTTTGGGAGCATGCTAGGCAGAGAAAACAAGGACACTTCCTCCTCTTTTGGAATTCTTGTTCACTAAAAGATCACAGGATTGTCTCAAATTTGTTCTACTCGTCAGAGACCATGTCGAAAGGAAGAGTAATACCAGAACACTGACAGTGTTAGAGAGAAGTAGAAGATTCTTATTCATGGTGTTCTTCAGAAATTAAAGTGCAATATAAATTTTAACACCTTAGCTTAAGTCTACAAATAAATCTCTATTAAGAGAATAAAAACATGCCATCACTTACCAGTGGTCTTGGAAGCAGGTAAAATGAAAGAGAGGATTCTGCCTTCAAGCCAGGAAAGTCCTCAAATATATTAGCATCTGATGGCCACTCAGAAGGTTGCCCACTGTGACTTAGATTATTCCACACTAGTTAAAAATACACCTCACCTACGTGCCCTGGGGCCATTTCATTCAGATCTTGCCAGAGTGTCTTCTTCAACCATTTTTCAGAAGCTGACTCCCAAGAAGCTGAGTCCCAAGTGGCCCATAATCCACTTCTAAAAAGTGCAGAGTCAAAGTGCAGTCAGGCAGTTTGTGGAGTTCCTGAGGGAGCAGAGCAGCAGTGAAGGCAGGACCTGGGGCTGCTTCACAACCCAGGGCAGCACTGCAGTGTCACAGGGCTTCATGGGACCATCACCTCTCCGGGCACAGAGACTCCTTTCCATCTTCTCATCCTGTATCTGTCTCATTGCAGGGACCACACTGTGTGGGAGCGAGACCCAGAGTAAACCTGGGTTTTCTCACCAGAGCCAGTGCCGTGGCAAGGAAGAGGCCATTTGATCAGCCCTGTCATGGCCCTTTCACATCTTACAGAAAGGCTTGTCATTACATTTGAGTTGGATTTAAATAACCCATGAAAAGCCAAATCTAAGATCATGCATTTAAATACAGCAACTACTCTGCTTTTCTGGTTTAGTGAGGATTGTGTGAATCAAAAATACCTTACTCATCTGCAAAAAGGCTTAGTCCCAGAAAATCATGACTTTAATTACAGGAAATAATCATAAACTACTTAATGTGCAATTAAAGACACTTTCTTTTGGAGATATTTTTGTAATTTGTATTTTTTCCTAAAACCAATTATCTAAAATATTATACTTTTTCATGCCTGCAGTGCAACTTTGTCTTGCATATAAATTGTTTTTAAAAAATTAAGCTTTCTTTATGTGTAATGGAAACTTGAGACTATTTTACCTTAATGTGGTTAATTGATTAATAGGTCAGATAACACCTGCTGGTTGGCAGTAGCAGCTAACAGTTTTGTGCTACAGTTTGGGTTGTTTAGATAATTGTATTGATTTAGAATGGAAATTGACACAATTACAATGGTATTTTTGAAAATGTCAATTTTATGGGGTTTTTTTATGTTAATGTCTAATCAGCCTGTAATCAAATGCTGAAACTGTTTGTAACAGAACATACTTTTCACACTGAAATTTAATGTAATGCTGGCCCAGAGCTCATTAATTTCACTGGAAGCCCAATGCTGGATTTGGACTATGGTTATAATTTTATCCATCTATTGAAACAGAATTACAATATTCAAACTCAGACCGAACAGTGGTGTGGGCCAGATCTTTCACAAACAGCTGCAAACAATCAGTGGAGAATTTAATGGCAGTGGTAGACTTGAAGGCCAGGGAAAATGTGTCCTGAAGGATATGTGCCCCTGTAGTAATTGCAACCCAGGATGTGGGGAGAAAGGTAGATATTTTGTCTTCTTGTGCTCAAAGTGACAGTTCAGGGAAGATCCTTAACCTGTAATGAATATCTATGAGTCAGGAACAGAAATGTGATAATCCAGCAAAAGCAGTTCTGCCTGTGTGCTCTCATGGCCTTTCCAGGTGAGCTGTCCTGGTGCCATCCTCCTTAGTAAATATATGACTGGTTGGTTGAGAGGATAGAAGAATTAAGGAATTTGAAGAATTAAGCTGTCAAAACTATGCAAAATTAATTATAGGCTGGATTTGGCATAAAATCTTAGATACAGTGTTTATCCTCAGCATCTCTATTTGCTGTTGGAAATGCTTCAGCCCATACATCTGTGCAGATAATGCCAATAGGTAAAATCACTAATGAAACATAGTTTTACAGGTGGGTTTCTCTTTCTCAACCTTATTCCAGCCATTTATCTAATAAGTATAAATAAGTAATTTCCATTAATTTTTACAGCAGCAAGGATAATTTAGTGTAAAGTTACATGTTATGTCTGTATTGATCTAACAATCCACTATCCTCTTTTTTCTCTTTTCCCACACAGTAGTTAAAGACTCTGAGAAACAGGATAAAATTGACGTGGTGCTGGGAAATGAGAAGACAAATTGTTTCACCTTATGCATAGGGAGGAAGACGGGGATATGAGGCAGGGATGGGGGCAGGAAAACTGAGGATTTGGGCCCCCCTTTCCAGCTATGCTGAGCTGTTAGATCAGCTGAGCCATAAATAATGTATCTTCAGCCTTAGATTAGTTCAGGATGTAATCCTTCATTTTTGCCCTTCCCAAGGAATCACTGCTGAAGCTCTTTCACTAATAGCAAAAATATTTATTCAGACACGATATAACCATTTGTTTCAGTTGTTCCTCCAGAGACACATGAGTAGATCCCATTTAAGTAAATGAGTGTTCTGCAGACCTATTTAGAGACAGTCCATGGTCCTGTGCCAAAATGCTACATCATAAACTAAAATTCATGGATACTTAATACAGAGTCACCATTTATTTGCTATATTTAAATCAGACTTTAAACATTAAATGAAAGCCAATACACCCAATAAAATCTTGAATCCAGACTGTAGTAATAAATCTCATGCTGGTATCCTAGTAGAGATGAGGGTGAAATTGTAACTGCATTGACATTAATGTCATAGTATGTCTTGACTTCAATAGATCCAGGATTTTTTCGGTAATGTTTTTAAGGGTCATAATTTACTAGCAAAGTAAGTAATTTAGGATTTCCTGTTTCCCTCCCCCCCCCAGTCACTGACATTGTGATCAGCTCCTGGGACAATACTAACATGTGCTTAGCTGGATTTCTCTGCAGCATCAGCTGCCTCTTTTTTTTCATCTGCCCCCAAAGCCCCTTCTCTGTTTTCACTGCCCTGCCTGCAGCCCGCGGGCTCGGCAGGTGCCCTGGTGTGTTTGGCTTTTAGACTCGTTTCCTAGGAGGAGAAAGCTCACATGACTGAGTACACATCTTTTTGTCTGCAAAATGGTCTTCCGTGATTTTATTTAAGTTTGCAAGGAGAGTAGTTATCCTAAAGGTCACTGGGCAGAGGAGGTAATCCCAACTGGGCGCCTTACACTGCCCCAAGCCGCCTGGGGAGGGGAGCAGAGGCAGCACTGCCGGCAGCTGACTGCCTGTGGCACAGACATCGCTGCAGACCAGCGGCAGCAGGGGCCGTCCTTCCTCAGCAGGATGGTGGAGGGAGCACAGGTGGGTCTCACTCTGTCGTGCTGGGTAGATGGGGAGGGGTCAGGGGACAAAGGACATGAATGAAAGGCGAAACAAGTTTCAGAGTTGTGTCCACTGCAGAACTCTTTTTTTTCCCCCTGAACAGTTTGGTATCATGTGACTTGAACCCCTTCCACTGAATGGTGGGAACACAATGATCTTTGCCAAAGTGTCTGATTATGTTTATTTAAGAGGCGTCTAGTGGTAGAAAATCAGTAACAAAAATCGATTTGCAGCTTTTTCTGTGCTTTGCAAAAGGCATGCAAGTTTTGCTTGCACTAGTTGGAAGCAAGTGAAAATAATTCATAAGTTAAGAAATATTTCTTGGTGTACAGTGATAAAAAACTTATTTCTTGAAGAAAATTAATTTACATTATTACATACTACATTACCATACACGAATGGGAATTAATTTTATGCCCTTGGAGATACAGAACAATATGGATAAATACTTTTAAAATAAACCTGCAGAAATATTTTTGTGCTCAGTTATGGTCATTAAATTGATGTGTAATATCTAGTGTTGTGTTGATTTTGCTGTGGCTTAAAGCTGGGGCTTATGAGCTGGGAAAAAAGTAAGGTGTTTGTTCTGTCTGTACCTTTTATTCCATGTATACCCATATTTTTATTGCCTTCAAAAGAACTTGTGGATGTGCAAGAGGCACAAGGTTGGCTACTACTGGCTACTCCCTTTTATTGTTTTGAAGAGTTTAGCAGCTCCTTTATACAGACCTTTTCATTCATTCTACATTTTCTTCCTGGTCTTACCTAAAGATTTCATTTTGCAGGCTCCTGTACATGAGTTTATCTTTAAAGGCACCAGTATTATAGTACTACAAATGTTAGGTGAGTTTCTTGAAGTTAAGCACATGGGGGTTTCTGCAAAGTTAAGGAGAGACAGGGAGACATTGAGCTGCCATCTGAATAAAAAATACCTTCATATTCAGTAGATGTGAGAAATTAAATGTTCCTTAGAAGGTTGCAGACAGGTTTCATGCACTGGGGACTGATCTATGAGCACTTCTTCTCTGCTAGATTAGCACATAAATATGTTTATTCTTATATTTCACAGTACAAGGGCAGTGCAGTGGCAAGCAGACACCTGGCTGACCAGCAGGTTAAAGGAATGAGAAGGAAATTCACAGTTGTTCTGTTTTCTTGTAAACTATACTTATGATTCTAGTGTGTCTGAAATAAGGGTAAAAAAGTAGGATGTACTGAGAGTATTCAGAAGTTAGATTACAGTGGCATGTTACCATTGAAAAGAAGAATTCAGTTATAAAGTTTACTCCCTTATTACTTATTTTCTTTTCTATAAGGGAGTCTTTTATTTCTGTTCGGTGGGTAGGATTCATCCATAGCTCAGTTTGCATACACCATCCCACCCCTCCAATCTGTGTGCATCAGGAGAAGGGTCCTGTGTACAACTGCTCCCAAGACAAGGCTTTGTTGCCTGCAAGCAGCAGTTGAGAGAGTCCTTTAGTGCTTATATGGTGACTTCTCTAGAGAACAGCTCCTGCCTCTAAGGTCTTCCTTCCTGTTCGTTATTTAATACCTATTTTATTTTGGGAACAAAAAAAAACCCTAAAGAGAAATGGGCACTGTTCACATCAACTGTTTCTGCCCTGCAGATATGAGGGGAATAGTTTTCTTTCCACAGGAAGAGTTGCCAGGAGCCTTTTAGCCAATTACCACAGCAGTTTGTGGACCACAGCAATAGAGGGATTACTTCGCCTTCCGTAGTGAACATTACCACTGCTGTGCTAAACAAATGAGTCTTTTATATTTTATCTACTTTGATATTTTAAGGAAATGAGAAGTCTTGAAATGATAAAACCCTGGTAATAATGAGGTGAGTAATCACCACATCGTTATTATCAAGAGAATTTTCTTTTTATACTAGTGTATGTTAAAGAAGAGGCATGCTCCTTGTTTGCCTTGGAAGTAAAATCATTCAAGTTTACTCTTGTCAGGTTTCCGAGAAGAATAAAACATTGTTACTGTTTGTGAGGAGAAGTGCCCTGGTGGAGCCTGGCCCACAACCTGTCTTCCTGGAAGCCACATGCAATTGTGGCTCATGTCTTGTCTGAGGTTTCTCTGATTCCAACCTTCGTCTGTTGTCAGATTCAGCTGCTGGCAGTCAGTCCTGTATTCGTTTTCTCCAGCAAAGTTACCTTATTTGCAGTTAATCAAACAGTGTAAAAAAAAAGTTGGACTTGGGTGTTTTTTGAGCAGCATAGACATTACCTGTAAGGTAAGAATTCTTTTGGCAGTGAACCGCAGCACTTCTGTAGAAGCTGGTAAGCCTGGAAGTGTAGCATCCACTACATCCCTGAGGTAAGGTTGTTTTAAAAGTGTCCCTGTTCATGTCCTGATGTCCTTCGTGCTGTATGGGGAGTAGACTGACCATAAAGGGAAGCTCATGTAAGTACAGTTAACTGAAAATATACCATATACTTAAATTTTATATTATAACATTAAAGTAGTAACTCACTATTCACTGTGACTTCTGCATTAATCTTGTTTTCATGTTTTGTGCATCAGTCAGTCAGTGTTCACTGGAAACAGCCAGATGCACAAGGACCTTTGCAGTAGTGCTGTGCTTGGAGTCACTAGCACAAGCACAAAGCCATCTGTTTGAAGACTCTTGCAGCTTCTTTCTTGAGCTTCAAGCATGAAACTACATTTCTGTCCAGTGCAACTGTGGAGCAAACCAAGAAGAGCCTGGGTCACGCTGTTGTGTATACCTAAAGTGTAGTGTTACATTACTAATTTATGGTGTCAGCATACTGCAGAAATAATCAGTGTATAAGTTAACATATGAGCTTTCCAGAATTGCATGTGGTGAGCTTTAGTTTAAACATAGTTAGCAACATGGATAAGGTGGCAAAACCTATTTACATTTGTATGTACATTTGTCCCTGTCTACTTTTAATGTAGGTGCTCTCAGATGTTTGTGGATGCCATGTATAAAGCTTTTGTGCAGTACAGAACTTGTATAAGCACATCAGTAGTATGCCCAGCAGCCTTTAAAACAAGCAGGAGGAACCTAACTGAACATAAGAAACTTCATCTCTGATAAGGGATTGTTTGAAAAGTTTTTTCAGAGAAAAAAAAGACAATTTCATAAGAAGCTTGTGCCACTTTAAAGCCTAGAAGAGTAACACATTTGGATTCTAAAGCTAATTGGAAAGATGATTTTGGTAATTGCATGAATGTCAAGAACAAAGGCACTTTAAAATTGACCAAAATGGAGTGCAAATAACTTTATAAAGCTACAAAAGCTGTATAAAAGTAGACCAGATACTGCATAGCTGGATATTCTACCATAATGGATCAGAAAGAACTACAGAAGTAGAAACTGTGAAATTCTTCCAGACATGTGAAGTAATGCCTTGCATTATTATGTGGGCAAGGCTGTTTTTCTTGGCCATAATTTAGGAAGACTTTTGTGTGTTATCATCCACTAATTAGAACTGGAATAACAAATCTTGGATATAATCATCATAATCTGTTCCTGTTGGGGAGGGACAGAAGGGGAGAAAAAAGCTTACTGTAAAATAGTTTAAACGCATTTGATGAAAAAATACAGATAACTCATTTGCTTAGAATAGCTTAACACTTAGATGAACTTTTTTTGTTGAGTGGTTCATAATCATAGAATTTGCTTTAAGAGTTCCTATCTCAATCACACTGCAAAAGTGAGCTCTGTGTGTGGTACTGCTTAGGATCTTGTGTCTTCTTTGAGTTCCATACTGAAATGGAGTATTTGAACACGTCAGACTGTCCCATAAAACAAAAATGAGTAAAGTAATTTGATTGCAATGTGTTCTCCATATTGCATACCTGCCTTAAGAAATTACTCTTAATAGGCCTTTGGAAGACACTGTAACTGTGTGATGTATGCTTATATGTATATATGCTTATATGTATAGATCTCATGTCCATTCATAAATTATTTTTACATATGTCAATAGGTATCAGAAGTTGTCTTCATCTTGCCCTGTGATTGTGAGTGTTCTTTGAAGGTGTATGTAAGGGTGTCAAGTAGTAACACCTTGTTGAAACTGCAGGCAGTCATGTTAGGTGTTGTTTGTTAGTTCTCAGATTAGGAATCTGAAAAGTGGAGCATCTTTTTATAGGGAAGTTGATAAGATGGAGATTCTGCAGAAGACAACTTTTGCCTTGTCTGGGTATACACTGAGAAGAAGGTAGATTTCTACTATGTGGGGATAAAAGAAATTAAAATTTGTGTGCAGAAGGGATGTGAGAGGTGCATATATTCTTGGATGCAATATATGAAATATCAGACATAACAGTCATTACTTCTGTTTCCTTTGGTTTTTTATTTTCATTTTTTTCATGACGGAAAAGTGAAAGCCATTAAATGAATTAGAAGCTTTTAATTTATTTTATAATCCATATATCCTCCTGCCCAAACAGACTCAAATTCGTCAGTTTTCTAATAGCTTGCAGTTTCTTACTGATATCCCCCACTTGTGTCCATTTTTTCCTAGTTGCACCTAAACACAAAATCTGCATTCTTATTCAGTGGTCTTTTCAATAACTAAAAAAAAAAAAAGTTAATACATTTGTTTGGGGGAATGAAGTGGCTTGTTGAAACTTCTTGTAAGTGACTGACAGTATAACACAGTCATTAGAAAGACATCCAGTGAATTTGTCTTTAGATGAGAGTCTCAATGCATGAAGATTTTGTGGGGCCAGTGGTGTGGGGTTGTTCCATAATTACCTTATTTTAGCAGGTTTTGATCCACTGTGTTTCAGGTTCAGAAGCATTTACTTTGTTCTACTGTGAATGATAGTGCTTCATTATGACGTTTGTACTGACAGTTCTGGGAGAGGTGCTGAAAGGCCCTAGGCTACATCATCATTTTCAAACTCCCACATGCTTCTCCCCATTTTTCTTAGGATCTCCTCAAAGGCAGTTACACACCCTCTTTCAAAATGTTATTTTTAACTCAGGTCTGTCAGGTTGCCTGTACAGCACTCACAAGTGACTGGGCAACCGGAATGCTAATTGCTACCTTACTGAACCAACCATAATGGCATGTCATTTTCTTTTTGCAACCTTTTTGTGTATTAACATTTTGTCTTTGACCATACATTTTAATTATTGTGGCTTTGGAGTAGATTTTGCTGCCCACTTCAAGCTTTTCAATGCCTGTGTACAGCACTGTGCACAATAAGACCTAATCCCCAGATGGGGACCATCTCTAACAGTGCAGTATAGTGCACTACATTATATTTCAACATTTTTTGTTTGATTTTTGCCTCATTTAAAAGGGGTTTTGCTGTTAATTCTCAATTCCTATTTGACATACTAATTTTAAAGTGATTTTCTGTCTGTTTGAAGCAGATTTGGGGAAAACACTTATGGTGTTTTGCACATCATCCGCTGCACAGCATACGAAACAAATCCCTGTATATATGGATTGGGGGGTTGATTTTTAGCATGTCTCTATACATAGTACATGCTAATGTACTTGAAATGTAAGGTGAGTGACTTGCTACAGATCTTTAGCTTTGCAAATCACTGGATTGAAGAGCAGGAGTCTGCTTGTTTGCTTTCTCATGTTGAAGTGGTACCTGTTATTACTGTGTGTGATGTTTTTAAAAAAGCAGGGAGAAGAACATTGTTGCTACTGTGTATGCCTCACAGAGCAGGAAAAGTAAGACATCGTTTAAAGTGGCTATTGTGCAGGAGGTTTCTGGAATGTTTTGCATTCCATGTTCAACTTTAGCATTTTGTCATTGAAAACTGGAACAGAGCACAGGCTCTCAAATATGCAGTCAGGCCTCCTGAGCTCCTGTAAAAATAAGCTGGCAAACAAACCCCTGTAATAAAATGCTGATGCTGGAAAAGATAAACGGTCATCATTTCGTTATGCTACTTTTCTCAGCATGTCTCATCTATTTCCGAAAGTAACAGAGAGAGATGATTACCAGAAAAGCAAAAGTCATGATGAGGTGAAATCCTGGCCCTGCTGAGACAGGGAACAGCTCTATCACTGGGCCAACCTTCGAGCCGTGAAATGTCCCAGTGCCCTGGCCAGGTCACTGGTTTCAATGGCCATTAACTTGCCTCTTAGACAAAGCAGTTGTTTCTTCCCCCCTACTGCTCTTACGATTTTCATTGTTCAGCAGTGTAAATGGGGCTTATGATTGTTAGTTTGGGCTTTTAATGTCACTGTAGCAATTTAAAATGCACCCCTGGAGCCTCCCAGGGGTTGAGTGCACTGGGGAGGCAAGAGGAGGCTTCTGGCACTGGGAGCATTTGGGTTTTGGGCTGCTGTTGGTGACCTGGGCGGTGAGGGTGGTGACCATGCTGTAGTCCTGCTGTCTGGGCTTCTTCTGATTACTGGTACTGTTATTTTTTCTAGCAATTTTTCTCAGGATGGGAATTTATACAAATTATAAATTTTTAACTCATGTATTTTTTTCATTCAATATCTGTATATGTACTTGCCACATTCTCTTAATTATCCTGTGCTCTTTCCTTCAAAAGGAAATACATGTGTTTAATATGTAGTGTGTGGGGTGCTTGTGTAGGATAGTTGAAGGAGTAATTACAGGAGTAATGAGAGCGCAGAAAAGTATAATGTCAGAATATTTGGTCATTTAATTCATAAATTATAGTTCTAGTTTAAAAAAAAAGTATTTTCAGGTTAGACTCTTCAAACTCTATGTATCATCTGCTAATAATGACAATAGAACTTTCCTGAATACAAATAAAAGGTGAGGATAAATAAACTTCTTTTAAAACATTTTGGCAGTGCTGAAAATGGTAACTCTAATGATGTTACAGAAATTGCAGTATCTTTCCTGTCAGACCACACTGGCACATGGGAGGCTTAAATAAGAAGAATACTGACATGACAATCAAAATAATTTGGTAGAGAGGGAGTCCTTGAAGACACCGTGTGTGCCAGAGCAGAGCTGCTTCCCAAATACTCTTGAGTGTGATAGAGATCGAGTAGGTTCAGAAGAAAGTAGGTTTGTATGAGACTACATAGTCTGTTTTCTGTTTCCAAATGAAACACTTCTGTACTGCCCTCCCAGTTCTCTGGCCAGCTCTACTGGGCACCTGTTGCTGCCTTGGAAGGAGCCCATGGGTGCCTGGCAGACTAAATGTGTTGAATGAAGGCAGGACCTGAAAAACAGTCTTCTTTCCTCATTCAGAGAGTAATACTTGTTAAACTGCACAGCTTTAAATAAGGAGAAGACAGTACTTCTGATCATCTGCAGTGTCAATCAATCGGTCTTACCTTTTTCTTTGTACTGCTTAATTACTGGGGAAATATTTAACTATAAGCAGCTTACATGTTTCTGAAACAACTCTCTGATCACATATTGTTTTACCTCTTCAGTTTTGGAAAATCTAGAAGGAAAACACTATTATTTGGTCTCTAACCAGTAATGTGTTTTCATAAAGTGGAGATGAACAGCATTGGTTATTTGCAGCTTCTTCCTTGCTTAATTCAGTAGCTCTTGTGTCCCAGGGATTAAACAGCACAGTTTGTATGTGGTCTCTACTGCTCATATAAGCAGCCAGGAACTTTTTTTAAACTCGTATCTTTTATAAGGTCCTTGAGCCTGGCTATCTATAGCTCACCAGAGAACAGCATGTCCTGTGTGCTGCACTCTGCTCATCACATCTTGGAATTGTTCTGGGTGTGCATAAGCCACTCATCTGGGTGAGATGAAATACAGACGTTTCTAACATTTTTACTCCCTTTATCCTCTCTGTAGGAGCTCAGCAGGCAGGATATACAGTGATTTTGAAATTTTCTGCATTGAGTTCCTAGAACAGCTGAGTCAGCTCCAAGGTTTCTCATGGCTGTGTTTTCAGTTGTCTGTTTCATAGATGGTGATAGGACTGTGGACTGCCAGTGATGATAAAAACAAATATATATTTGTGGCAATTTGACATTGATGGATCTGGAGCTAAGCTGTACTGTTGTTGGCAGGATTACAGGAGCTGGGTTGTTTGGAGATTTAACATTCTCATTGTGGCTATTGTAGGGCAAAACTGAAAGCTCATAAAACTGAAGGCAGGTCATATGAACAGACCAATTACAGACAGTGTGTATCATGGATACAAATGTTTGTGAGCTATATTGCTTACACAGTGATCATTATTTTTGACCTTTCAGCATGAACTCTGTTGATTCCTCATCAGTTTTTCATGCAGGATAGTCTTTTAGAGAAAATGCTATCAGACATGACTTCATACAGTCCCTGACTTTAGTTGGATTTCTGCAGTCCTGATTAAAACCCACTTGGTTTTACTGGAGTGATGTAGGGGACAGAACAAGCCAACTTCTTCTTTCTGTGGTTTTCACAGTGTAAGTCATCTGAAAAGATGAAAATCATTTTCCCAAAAAAGAATACTTTTTCCCATAGGTTTCATTACTAAATTGGAACTTGAGTGAATGATTATTGTGTGCAGTTGAGTGGCATTTGCTTTACTTGTGCATTTGTAGATGGCACTGTCTTCTCTGCCAGGAGACAGGAGAAGGCCTAAGGGCTTTATCTGTTGATGACACAGCCACTGGAACAGCAGCAAGGTAGCTCAGTTTGCAACCACAACACTGTTAAAACACAGACAACTTTAAACAACTACATTCAAAACAAACTTCTGTCTCATCAATGCCCGACTGATTTCTAATAAGACCAAGCTTTAGCTCTTTTTTTGATCTGTGTGCACTGAGGCTTGTTTGCGTGATGCAGATGCAGAGGAAATATCTGCTTTGCTTCAGTCTGACATTTCCATTAAGATTACTCTTAGTATAATCTTGCTTCACAGAAACATATTCAAACCTATTCAGGGCCTTATCTTGTGGCAGAAAGCTGCAGAGCCCAACTGGTGAGGAGGATTCTTAGTTGCTGTGAATTGAAGAGAAAACGCATAGAGTCGGAGCTTTTGTTACATACTTTTTTGATGTCTCACTAGTTCTCACAAACTAAATTCAGGCAAAAGGTTGGTGCCCTGATACCAGTTGAGAAGGTTGATATGGGCCCACACATAAATCATAATCACAGCAAAACCCAAATACTGGCCAACTGACAGCTGACCCAGCATCCTTCTTTAAAATGTTTTTTCCCTCTCTATGCTCAGTGGAAATGCAACTCTTACATTGGTGTTAGCTGCCTTTAAACAGCATTAAACGATGTTCTTGAAAAACACAAATAATGTACAAACTTCCATCCACTTCTTGCTAAACACCTTAGTTAAACTGTTGCAAGTCCCTATATCCTGTACCTTTTCCATTATGGTTTTCTTTTTTTTTAATACCATGGTAACTAGAACAAGTAATAAGTAACAAAATAAAATATGATGACCAAATTTCAGCTCTTAAGGCTCACTTTAATGATATGAAAGTTAGTCTTGTGCTTCTGATTTTTGTCCTGCTGAAGTCCTAACTCTTTCCATCAACTAAAATCATAGTTTCACTTCCAGAAATATACCTTACTGTTACCAAATATACATCTCTACACTTTAGGACCAACCTGATTGCTATAATAACCTTTTTTTCTGTCTTGAAAGAAGCATACCTTTTCTTCTGATCCTTAATGTAGTCTTTTATCAGAAATTTCTCACAGGTACCCATATTACATGATAAGTCTCTTTTTCATATTCTTTTGAACAAAGCCTGAAGGGAGAACTTCTCTGGCATCATCCATAATTCAGAATTTTATAGCTCTTTTCTGAATGTACTGAAGTTTTTCAACATTACTTTTGAAATACACACACACCAGAGCTAAACTTGCGTTATTTTATGGTCCTGTCAGAGTCACATAGAGGAGTAATGCTGCTTCCCTACTGTTACTTTGAATTCCCTTCATATATTGTATTCACTGACTGCAGCATGGCATTGGGAGTTCATGGTCTGTTGTTGCTTCGTGTTTTTTAAAATATTTTTAAACCATTGCCTTGAAGATTGTCATTTGTTGATGGCAGAACCAGCAAAGGTCTCACAAATATCTTTAATTATGCAAGGTGGAAGAAATTTCGCTTACTGCTATGCAAAATTCTGTAACTGATGGCAAGGCATATAAATAATCATATAATAAGTAATGTAATTTATTATATCTTTAAGGTTTTTGACAGTTGTCACATCCAATACAGAATTACAGTTTTACAATATCCCTATAGACTGGGAAGTAAGTTTTATTTTGAAGTGTGGTAATTGAGGCACAAAGTTGTCACTGGTCAGAGTGTTGCTATACCTGTACCTGTACCTCGCTTTTAGTGAGTCCACAACCTACTCATTCCCATCACGATGTTATTTTGAAAGTGCTTCCTTACATGTGGACATCATACCTGTTTTTAGGACAGTCCTGTGCAGGCTAGTGGTCTCTTGCCAGTGCATGAAATGCACCATGGCAGCATGAATTTCGTTCAGCGAGTCTGCATTCCTTGGCACAGGGAGCAGGATAATACTGCTGGTGTCCAGACTTACTGTTTTCATAGTGCTGCATTTCCTCACTAATGGCTTATGAGGCAAATATTTAAGTGCTTATTGTTACATATTCTCCTTTCATCTCATTATTTATAGAGCAACTGTTAGGATTGTGAAGCTATAATTTTTTTTCGTTTCCTAAAAAATAAGATCAAGCAGCAGAAGTTGAAGACTTTCAAGTGTGCACTTAGGAGTTTGTTCACAGCGACTGTTTTGTCTCCTGTGGTTCACTCCTGGCACTCCTTCAACTTAGCAGCCCTCGATCAGCAGAGCCTGCTGTGCTCCAGCGCCTGAGCTCCTGCAACACCTCTGCGTCCCCACTGGAATGAATTTGAGAGTTGTCAGACCCTGGTAGATAGATCATCTTCCACCCCTAGAAGTCCTGTCAAATCTACTAAAGTATCTTTTATGGTGGAGAACAGACACTAAGTGCTTCAAAGGACCTGCTCAGTCTTGCATCTTTTTTTCTCTGCTGTTAAAGATGTGGGGCTCAGGTCAAGTTCAGCATGGGACCTTTTGCATCGTGGAAACTTTTGTACTAGAAGGAAAAGCTCACCTAGTAGTTAAACTAAAAGAACAACTATTTTAGGAACTTTGGGTACTTTTTTTGGGCCAGACACTGTGCATCTCCTGGGGAGCAGGTTGTCCTCTTTGCAGTATGTGTGTATTACTCCTTTTTGTACCCGCAGAGGGTTTTTGCTTCAGTGAACTTCATGCTTTTACCTTGCCCCAATCACCCAGTATTGCTGTAGAAAAGGACTCTATGGGATGTTCCTCTTTCTGCTCAGGAGACCAGTTGTTCCTCTGATCACAGCTGTTTTCTTAGAGCCCATCTCAGACTGGAAGCCCCTGTCTCATCTGAAAGATGATTGCTCCTCTCTCCCCTTCCCTGTCCCATGATGACAGCCAGATGTACCTCGCAGCCCAGACTGATCTTCCATGCTTGCACTGTCTGGAAGTAAAGGCAGGAGCTGTTTAGGCAGCTGGAGCTGGAAAGATGCTGGTGCCAATGCAGGAGAAGCTAAAGGGATCCTGGCCTGAGATGTTTTCCTCTGAGCTGAAGTTTCAGCCCCTCTGCTTTCCTTGCTGATGCTTTGACAGCACAAGGCAGAATGAGGGGCTGCCCTCTTGCCTGCCCCCCACGTCATGGCATGGCTGGCTGCTTCCCAGGAGCAGAGCCGTGGACTTTCTGTAGATCAGGAAAGTGTGGGAGAATCCAAGAGAGCCTTCCAAGTCCGGTTGCCTGCATCCTCTGTGCTGCCCATGCCAGCCTGCCACTCCAGGGCAAGCCTTGCCATCTCATGAATTCCTAGGCTGAACTGTCCAATAACCCGTTTGCTAAGAGAACAGAAGAGGTTTTTTTTTAAATAATTACTTCGTGGCTTGTTCGTTTTGTTTTTTTCCTTCAGAACATGCAACAATCTCTAGAGGTCTAGAAAACAGAATCCTGTTCAAAATTACTGCCCTGACCGAGCCCATGTCCTTGCTCAGTGATCAGGCCCTTGGCTCAGCAGGTGTGATGTTAGATGCAGCCCCTGGAGGAGCCAGGTCAGGATCCTGTCTTCTGCTACCCAGAGAACCAGGGATCCACCACGGCTAGAAACAATCAAAGAAGATAGTCCCTAGCATTTTGTTAGGGAATGTTGTTTACTCTGCCCTCCTGACATATATCCATGATCATAAGGTCCTTAAATTTTTTTAGTTTTTAAGTGTAATTATCAGAGATGTTCTCAGTCATCTTCTCTTTAGCCAGTGCCCGAGCACTTGCAGAGGGGACTGCCACTTGCTGTGTGGCCCTTTCATACTTGTAGTCACTGCCACACTGCAGGGTCATTACCCAGTGTTTGTTTTAAATGTCTGAAGTCCAGATCTGTGCTGGTATGTTAACCCACCACTTCTCTGTAGTCTGGAAATGTTAAAACCATAAATTATTATAAACAAAATGCCTTTGGGGGAGCTTATATATTGTGGTTATTTAAGTAGTTCTATAGATTTCTGCCTTAGAAATCTCTTACGCTTTCTTCTGATCATAGAACGTATACACGATCAGAGAAATATTCTAGAGTTCACTGAAGAACAAAGGTATATTTAACAGTAGATGTATTTCCACTGACTATATGCTTTTTTAATTAGGATTTTAGCTTAAAAAAATAATTTCAGCTTGCTTCATCTGCTTTCCATATGTAACTGTTTCAGCTAAAATACACAGCTAAAGGTTTAATTGAATCAGTGCCATTGTATAAATACAGAATTTCTGTATATGTACATTTCTTATTCTGATAGCTTCCAAAAGATAGCTAAGTGACCATTAGAATAATTTAACAAGAAAAGGTTTTTCTTTTATGATACGTAAGTTCTCCTACATAAAATACAACATGCTGGAACTAATTTTCATTGCATGGTTAATGGTTAATGGTTAAAAATTTTCAGTCTGTGCTGAACCATTTCCATACCACTGATGCATCTGTTTTAAAGAGAACTTGTCTTGAATAATATATGATATTTGGTCATTGAGGAGGAACTCCCACGGTCCAGTGTATACTCAGTACACCCTTGAAATTTAGCCCTTGGTTTTGAAAGGTTCAATATTTCAGTGTCTGGCCATCTTTAACCCTCAATGAATATTTCGCCGTAGTACATAAAGTCCCAAGTAAACTGCTGTAGTTTCCAACCACATCCAGGAAGAACAAAGTGAGTTAAGGCTGGAGCCTAAAACTTCTAGGCATAACTAATAAAGCTTCTCTTTATTGAGGTTTTAGATGTTGCTTTGTTCTCATATGCCCTGGTGGAAAATATGTTTCTTTAAAAAAATATTTTACAGACACTTAATCTTGGTTGTATCTAATGCCTTTCAGTATTTTTAAAAGAAATTCCAAGTGGATGAGTTATTTATGTGTTTAGCTTTTATTTTCCATTATGTCTTTTAATAGATTCCAGATCTCATCTATATTGTAATGGCTTCTGTGTTACGGAGCAACAAAATTTACTGGGTTAAATATCCGTATTTCTTGCCTTTCTGACATGAAAGTGCCATAGACGTATACAATAAATTGCTAACACATTTGTGAGCTTGAAAGCCCATGCTATCACCCTCGCTGTCTGCACTTCAGCACACCAGACGTGAGGAGGCCCCCCCCCCGGTGCACTTCAGCACACCTGGAAGCACCATGTTATTCCTAGCACTCAGGTGAACATGCTTGGAAGACATGATGATTAAAGGCTGTAAATGGAGAAGTGTTCAGGCTTGAATTCTTTGTAAATCACTTTCCTCAACCAACATGTTGAAGCACATGTAGAGCATAATTTTATAGACTTGTCTGAGACCTGGGGTATGCAGATGGAATATGTAACTTGATGTCAAAAAGAAGAGATAACCCAAACTGCTGTTTGCTTTCTCCCTCACCGTCCTGTCTTCTCCACTCATTTATTTCTTTCCTTTTTTGTTTTCCTTCTGGCTAGATTTACTTGAATATCTGGGAAAAGCAGGTGTTTAGGGGCCAGAACAGCACAAGGAGTGGGGCCGAGCTTTTAGCATCTTGGAATTGCCGCCATGAATCCCTGATTTTGTTGTTTTTTTTTTTCTGATTTTTGAGACTGTAAGCTCCAGGAACTGAAATATAACATTCTGCACTCAAGAATTATTCCATGGAAGATGTGAGGGAGCCTATAATTAAACACTTGTGCACAGATAGCAGTACTGGAAGAATACATTNCAGCACAGGGAGTGGGTCCGAGCTTGTAGCATCTTGGAATTGCCGCCATGAATCCCTGATTTTGTTGTTTTTTTTTTTCTGATTTTTGAGACTGTAAGCTCCAGGAACTGAAATATAGCATTCAGCACTCAAGAATTATTCCATGGAAGATGTGAGGGAGCCTATAATTAAACACTTGTGCACAGATAGCAGTACTGGAAGAATACATTTGGTGCCAGTCTCTCCAGAAGTAGTTGAAAACCGTAAATCATGAAGCGAATAGATAATCACAGATATGACAAACTGTAGCTGCATCTGCTGATTATTTTCTCGTCAACCTCTTGTGTACAATTAAGAATTCAGATTTAACAGCTGGGAATGATTTTCAAATGTTGATCTGAAGCAGAAAGTTCTATTCAGAAACTTTCAGCAGTTCTTTTATCTTCCCCATCCGTTATTTTTTTTTTTAATAGGTTAAAAAAGATAGTACTTGACCTGCTCTGCATTGAGATAGAAAAGAGATCATTATAAGCTCAGATAGGGATTTATGCTTAATGATCCACCTTCTAGTGTGACTGAGTTCAGCAGCAAACAGACTGA
>VYZQ01037753.1:38577-49218 GCA_013400655.1 Mystacornis crossleyi
TTCTTTGGTCAAAAAACTTCATCTGTTAATATTTTATTTTCCTAGTTCAGCAGAGAGACATCTTTCAAAGGTTTCTTGTTGATAGTTGTGGCAAAGAAACTAAGGTAAAAAGCTCACAGTGAGTGCCTGTCAAATTAAAGTTAGAGACAATGCACAAGGAAAAACTATGAAAAACTGAAGGTAGTTACTAATGTAATCACACATCATTATATACACTGGTTAGCATAGACTTCTATATGTAAATATACTAATATACCGAATGGACAGATCTGTGTAGACCATGTCTACGTATAAAACTCCTACAGAAGGATCTCATGCCTGTCACTGTGCTCCACGTGAATCTGAGTTCAAAGCATTTGGCATTTAGGATGTCAAAAGCAGCTGTTCAAGCATCAGGACACAGTGTTTGTATGTTTATGTTCTCCAGATTTTTTGTATTCTTCCAGTAAAACCTCTGTTTTTAATGATCCAACAGGCAGTGCAGGAGTTTTATCTGAATATGTATGCACATGGATTTACATGCTTTCTTTATGACAGCAGATACTGAGACATCTTTCCCTGTCTAGTAAAGTGAACTGTGCCTCTTTTCTAATGTGGTAGAGGATTATTGTGATTAATATGGTTAATTAACTAGTCCCTCTAGAAATGGATAAAAGAAGAATTGCATTTTTGGTAAGGGTATGTCCTGACAGGGGGCATTAAGGGCAAGTTTATTTATTCTCCTTTGACACCAACAGTTGTGGTGTACATTCTACCTTCAAATATTTTCTCCTCTGTTATCTGTTCTTCTCAGTTGGGCATTTCCAGTTGCTTTGCAGTGAAACAACATATTTTTATTTTTCATCAAATTTTTTCAAGTCTTAACCTTATTGTTTGCGGCTCAACTCCAGGAAACACGTCTGAAGTCCAATCACCCTACACAGATGCGTCACATTTTGGATTTTTGAAACATAACCTGCATTATCAGTCAAAGAATCATTATTCTTTAGAGCAAATATTCTACTGCTTATCTTTCTCTTTATTTTTTCTATGCCTAATTGTGTTGGGGTTTTTAAGTTTTGTTTTATTTTATTTCGTAACAGCAGTATGCCCATACCTAAGCTTTTCATTTTTTTCTTCTTTTGTTCCATTTTAAAGGTGCAGAATTATGCTCCCTTCTCTAAATTGGTCTTGTTCTCCTTTTACCTGATCTGAGGATTTTAATTATATTGTCTGCTGCTCAGGTTAAGAAGTTTTCTTCCTACAGCCTTTGTAATTTGAGGGTTTTTAAAGGATAGAGTCATAAGAAATTTTTACATCATTTTACAAGCTGAACATTGAGAATAAATGTTGTTTTAGACTATTTCAATATTAATGGAAAAAACCAGTTTTCAAGAAAATTTGCTTAGAATAGAGGAGCCGTGATCCAACTTCACTTAGTTTTTTAGGCTGGTCACACTAATTTTCAGTGTATCCAGTGATTATGGAAAATTTTGCTCATGGTAGACTGTGGTGTTTTCTGGGGCTTCAGCTGGAAGAAAACAGTACTATCAGGTGGTGTGATAAGTTAGCAGATGGTACAAGATAGGGAAATGGTGAACAGTTTTCTCAGTACAAAATGATCTGCATCTACCAATTAACTCAAAGCGATAAAGCAGTTTCCAGTGCAGCTGGATGTCAAGACATGTGCAGGAGCAAAGAACACTGGCCATGCAAGGTCCTGAGGACCTGGGCATGTGAAGCACTGACTTCAGAAAAACTTGAAAGCTGTCGCTGCATTTTCAACCAATCCTGACCTCTCAAGATGACTTGGGGTGGGAGGGCCTTCATGGCCTTGGAGTTTGTAGGAGCCGGGAACTCTTGAGTAATGCTAGGAAGGTGACACTGCTTACCAAACTGACACTGAAGGAATTAGTCCTAACATTTTTTTTTCTAGTTCTGCTTTCCCCAGTTTGAAAAGAGTGTTGAATTGTAAAGGCCCAGAGAAGCCTTCTAGTTAATAGCCTGAGATTGTTCATCAGAGTAAGCAGGATTTCCCAACTTTAGTCAAGTTTCAAATAGCTTTAAATCAAGACAAGATGCACACTCTTTGGAATCCACATTTTTGCATGAGAAAAACTATCCACTTGAATAGATGTTGGTTAGGGTGGGGTTTTTTTGTTGTTTTGGTTTGATTTGTTGCTTTTGTTGTTGTTATTGCTTTTGTTGTTTTGTTGGGTTTTGGTGTGGTTTTTTAGGTTTGTTTTTGTTTTGTTTTGTTTTTTAAATATGTGCTTTATTCTAATAGGAAATAATTTGGATTAACCCCATTGCCTGTGTTCAGACTAGTGGCTTGCTCTTAACTGAATCTTGGTTTGTGTGTTTTAATTTTCAACAGGAATGTAAGCATTTCTGATTTTCACCTCTTTAAAAATCAGAAAATTTAAAATAACCGGTTGTGGGATACATAGCTTTGCTGCTTCTCTGTCACACTTGGAGATGAAATCTTTCCAATGATAGGGTAGCAGACTGGAGAAATAGTCATATGAACGAAGAACTGTTGAAACCCTTTGAATTAAAATAAAAGCAGTGCTACTCTAATCAATGGAAAGGGCTGTTTGGGCCATAGGGGCTTTATATCTCTTTTTTGTTTACAGATTTACAAAGAGAATTTTCAGAAGTTTTCTTCAGGTCTTCCTTCAGAGCACAGTTGCAGTGTAATTATAAGATACATATTGGGGAAGAGGGAGCATGGAAAAAAAAAAGATGATGGTTTTCAAATAATATATTTTATACAGCAGGAAGAAAGTGATTGCTAAAAGGTTAGCCCAAATTATTATTCATGAGTATTCTTAGCTTTTAAATGAATTGTTTTGCAAATGTTCATAACCTCATTATTTTCTCCCTCTCAAAAGGTGTTGAGATCTCCACATGTGCACAGATCAAGTGTACTTCCAAAAACAGGCATATTGTTTGTGCTTGCAGTTCCAGATGATCTTGTTATGACAATGCATCTTCTGCGAGGAATTGTCTGTGGGCTGTGTGGATCCTTTCTCACTTCAGTTCCTCTTACAGCTGGGAGCTGCTACTGTACTGCAGAAAACCCCTCTCCTTTTTGGGCACTGTGCTTTGGTTTCAAAGCCAAATGCAATTAGCTCACTCTGATTAGATCATTAGAGCCTTCAGTGAAATCTGCTCAGTAACATGTCTGAACTTTTGCTGTGGTTCCAAATGAATAATTTTTTGGTATTTGACTTTGCTTTGAAATGTGGAGCACTCCTTGCCTGAAGGAGTATCTGGTATTGTATAAACATGGAAGGTTTCAGACCATTTGAGGGACACAGTGCAGAATAATTCAGCCATGCTGAAGATCTGAAGTATTTCAGCAGTATTATTGTGCTCTGTATCTGCTTCATCTTGCTGAAAATTTTACAAATTAGGGGGCTTCCTCGCAAACACTTCTGGAAGAGCTCACCAGGCAGAACGAGCTGAGCTGTCTCCCTCCTGTGTAACTTCTGTACGTGACCCTGTGCATTCAGCACCAGGCATAAAGTTTTTAAGGGCATCTCCCTCTCCAGACACTTTGCTCCTGTGGTACACCCTGTGCCAGAGTGGTTAGGGAGTGTTGAAACGTGCGGAACACTGGATATTGAATATTCTCAGTGTCAAGGCTGGCATAAGGACATTATTTACCAGCAAAGGTGAATCCGTAGAGAAAAGAGCAATTTGCTTTGAAAATCAGGGTCACCTTCACACGCCATGTGCCACTGAGCTACTTTCTGTGGCGAGCCTCTCCCCTGGTCACAGTGGTCTGTGGGAACGCACAGGTCACCAGATGCATACGACATGTTCACTTGACGTGTCTTCACAGTATTGTAGGGGTAAGACATGGCCATGAGAATCACCAGTTGAAGAAAACAGAGGAAAGAATATGAAGGTAACAGTGAGCGGTGAAAATACAGATATAAAACTGGGAAGACAAAATATACCGAAGAAATCCCCTAAACATCTGACACCACCAGCTGTGCCTCCACCTACTTAAAAGTAGTTGGAGGTTTCTTGTGAGCACTCTGACTCTGTTTTTGTTTGTTTGTTTTCAATGCTAGAAATTCACAGAGATTTACTGCAGGATTAATCACTGTTCAGCATGACTTAGGCTAGCAAAATTTGACTGCTTGACTAGTGTGAGACTTCTTTATCAGAAACAATCACTGAAAATTCTAAGCAAAGCCTGGGAATAGAGCACATTATTTTTTATTCTCCATGGCATCAAACTAATAATTAATAGTTAACACCATTTTGATGACTCTTTTTTTAAGAAGTCAGACTGTTAAAGCTACTTATTTTCAGAGTTCCAACCTTTTGTTTGCAGTTTGTAGAAATACAACATTAGTGCTTTAGACTTCACATCAGCTCTGTGCCAATGAATTTGACTATAATGAATAGCTGACTTCTTCCTTCCAGCAAAGTATGTTCTTCACAGTAAGCATTTTTGTGTGCTCTTCTGCACCACTCCAGTTAACATAAGAAAATCAAGAAAAGGAATGATAGCCTGAAACATAGTTGGCAAACGTTTTATACTTTCATACTGACATGTGTTTCTTTTGCCAGTAAGTTTACTAAAAGTCAGGGGTTTTTTTGAAAGTACAGTGCCTTGGGAAAGCTGTAGTACTTGCTAGGGAGGTCATATTTATTAACCAGAAAATAGTAATTGGAAAAGAGATGAAGCATTTTCTGTTGCTTTAGAAATTGTTCTTTGAATTGGCCAATTTTAAACTGTGAGGAAGTCTAGAAGGACTCTATCCCATTTCTGCCTCCTTGATTTTTTTCCCAGTAGCACACTGATAGAAGATTTTGTGTCAGGCTTCTATTTTTCCAATAGACGAAGGAAATATAAATGACCTCTGGGGTTTTTCTTAGTTCTAATGAGTTAAGCCCAGTCTGGAAAGAATACGCACAGAATGGAGAGATGCAATTTGGACACGTGTTTTGCTGTTAATACAGGATGTTGTGAAATAGCAGATTCAGGCTTTAGGAATGTAGCACTCTGAGGTGGTAGGTTGTGACTCTACTTGCATCAATTTGCATAGCATTTTCTGCAGTATACTTCTATTTATCAGTTTACTTCTATTGCTATTTCACTTCCCATGATAAAGAAGTGGAAGACCCCCTTCTGGCAAAGAAACCTTTGCAAATTACACCCTTCCTGATCCCACTATTCCATACCCACCATGAAGATTTTTCAGTTTTCATAGTTACTGGCTTTCCCTTCTTTGTGGTCTCATCAGTTTTGACTGTGGAAGAGATGTGCTTTATCTTACCCCAAAAGATCAGATACTTAGAAGAATTTGTCAAGTGCTTTAATATCTTGTGATGCACTTTTAAAATACTGCTTTATTGTTGCTTTTAGGCAAAAAGGCAAATACTAAAAGCACTTGGAAAAGACCAGATAATTCATAAGGCATATGTGGAGGCTGGGTGTGATCAATCAGATTTTCCTAGCTGTGTCCCATTGATGGTTTGTGGCAGTCTAGAGAAAAAGAGACCTGGCTCTTCACATGCAACTGACTTTTCTTCTTCTTACATGTGAATCAAGTGAAGCTTAGTCTATCCCATACATTGTCATACAGATTTTTCATCTATAAGCCACCCCAACTTCTGGTGCAGCAATGCACGCTAGTGCAACTGAGGTGCCATCACAGGGGCCATGTCTGAAAGAGCTGCTGTGCTGTGGGCCAGAGGCCCTTGTTTTGCTTGGTGATCTGCCTTGAACCGACATGAATCAAATAGATGGAGAACTAGCAAAAGTTGCTGCTTGGGGATTTGCCCACAGATTTGGGCATAGGCAGCTCTAGAGGAGACACCGAGCAGGTGAAGGGTGTATGGCTGGAGCTCACTCTTCCACTGCTTGCAGCCCCTCAGACAGCCCAGTGTGGGGCAATTTAGGAGAGGTCTGTGGGAACCTCAGTTTATCTGAGTCATAACATGACTTTTATGGCCTCTGCTTCAAGGAGCCGAGGATGCTCAAAGTGGCAGATAGCTGCTCGTCTTTATCATCCCTGCAGCTGAAATCAGGCACTTCCCACCTATTAATGTGTGGTCTGGAGTTTGAGAGCTCATCTAAAAATTGGTTTGTTCACCTCATGAAGGTTAACATTTGGTAGGGGGTTTTTTTGTTTGTTTGCTTACTTGTTTGGAGTATACATTTGCTTGCTTGTTTGGAGTATACATTTGACAAAGTAACAGGAGTTTGCAAACTGTTTTACCTGTTTCTTGGGCCACGTTAACACACCTTTCTCAGCCCTTGCACAATAAATGCTGCAGCTGGAGTTGCAGACTTTAATAAGCTGGTATCTGTTGTAGATCCTCAGAAGAAAGGTCTCAAAGGGTGAGTACTGTTTTGTTCCCTCTTCCCCTCTCCCCATTTTAAATGCTAACAAGGATTCATTCTAGACCGTATGTTATTGTTATTTGTCTAGTATTCACTAAGCCATAAAAAGAGAGGTGCACAGTTTCACAATAGTTTTTGTTCCAAGTTTCCTTTAAGTACTTCATGCAAACAAGACGTGCAGGTTCTGTAAACTAGATTGAAAGGATTCATGATGGGAGAGTATCTTTCCAAATTAGAATTGTCTACAGAATGCTTTTAAAGACATCTGTGGGGTTTTTTTGTACTCTTAGGCCACACAAACATATTTTTTTTAAATTTTCATCTGCTTTTCAGACAAGAAAATATAAGAATATCTAGTTAATTTAGAAACATGCTTCTTTAGATGTTCTTCACTTATGGTTTTCTTCTTCATATTTCTCTACTGTCTACCTTTCTCTCATTCCTCTTGGGAGAATAATTTCTGTTTTCCCTCAGCACAGGAGCTATCTTTGTGTAGGTCAGCTTGAACAATACTGTTGGGGAGCTCTATCCACCATTATTAGTCAAACCATTACTACAGAAGGGTCTATCTTTTCAATGAAAAAAACCAATTTTTATAGATTTCTAGACCATTATCTTATAAATCATGTAATCTGATACTGAATGATCTCTATGTGCTATAAGTAGCCACATGCATTTAAACTTCAGACCTTTGAGTTCTGAAATTCAGCAAATGCAGTCCTAACAATTGTTACCATTCAGTACCTAAAATTCCTCTTTGAGAAATTGAGTATCTCCTTTCAGTTTTCCAGGCAGGGAGCTTTAAATGAAATTTATAAGAAAAAGTAATAGATATTGGGAAAGAGTCTAAGCCATTACTAATAAAATCAACAAACAGTCCCTCAGTTCACATCCTGAAGGGGTCTGTGGAATCATCTATTTCTTGAATTACACTAGTGAATCAGAAGAGACATCTAGGTATTGCTGCTACTGGATTCTTTTGTTATGCCCTACTTTCTTCTGTCAAAGCTCTGGCAGAAAGATATATGACATTAAATTATTTATTAATAGCTCTGAAATAATCAAATTATTATTTCTTTTTAGAATTCAGTGTTCCATCAGAAAAATGAAATATAATCTTTTTTTTTTTTTAGCATTGTTGTACAACTTGCACCCTTGCCTTATTGGACGCTATTGAAATTACTGGCCATTTATTCAGTTCCTGAGATAAACAGAACTGAAAGCTCAGTCAATGCATGTCAGGGCAGATATGATCATCCATTAGATTTTTTTTTTCCACTTGGCTTTCTTACACTACCTAACCTTCAGTGAACTCCCAGCAACATCTGCTTTCACGGAATTCTCCTTAATCCACCTTCATCATCAAACTGGGTTTTCTGTTTGATTTTTAGAAGTAGAGAAATAATCATACTTCTGGTGATTTCAGTAACCAGAGAAAAATGACTGAGGATGGGAACTGATTTAAGAGGGTTAAAGGGATGACAGGGTAACAGTCAATGTGAATAGAAGTCTTGAATATGTTCATGTCTTCATAACAGCTTAATATTTGAGTTCATCAAATCTGAGTATCTCTTCAGTTTTGAATTACTTTAGCCCAGAACCTTCAGGTTAAAAAAAAAAAAAAAAGTTTCTCAGTCTCTCTTCTGCAGCAACCAAATATAAGATCCTATAGTGTGGAATATTTGTCACACAACTATTATCTCCCACATAAACCATCTTTGCATCTCCTTTCTGAGTGGATGAGAGTAAGAACTGTGTTTTCTAGCTAGTCAGCCTGGATATTATTCCTGGAAACAACGATGCCTGTCAGCAGTTTATGTTGTGAACTGCATGCTGAACAGAATAGCACTGCTGAGTATATGTCAGGGTCATGATTTCTCTCAATCAGAACTGATACAAGTGCAAGCAAGAAGATAATCTCTTGAGGACACTGAAGGGAAAATATGCACCTCTGCAGTGCACAGTTAGATGCTGTAACCTACCATTATGGAGTTTTCCTTGCTGACAACTGCATCAGAGAATAGAAGGCCTTGATGTTTGTAAAAAGACAATATACCTTTCACTGCTTTTGGGAGAAAAAAGTTCCTATCCAAAGTTTTCCTACGCAAAAAAAATAGGCAAGTGAGGGATGAGAAACAGAGACCAAAAAAAGTAAGTATTGCTTCATGGCCAAATTAGAAATTATTTTCTAGTTTCCAAGATAAGACCAAGACAGAGAGTAAACACCAGACAGGAGCAAAGCTAAAAAGGAGTATCTACAGAACTTACGAATACATTTATTTTCACAAAACTAGGTACCTTCACCCACATTCAGACACATCTAAAAAGACCACTGCCAGTATGTTTTGCTTTATAAGTCCTGCAGAATCACCTGTTGGAAAGTGAATTATTCTCAGAAAATTCCTGCAAGAACAGGAAAGTGAATTATTCTCAGAAAATTCCTGCAAGAACAATACATTAGAGCCCATTCTTTCTTCAACTTTGAATCCTTCAAATCTGTTTTTGAGGATTAAAGACACTTAAAGAAGGTAACTTGTAGGGATGCCTGCAAGTTGTAGTAAAACACATTCCATGAGCTTCTGTGGAGTCAAGATTCCATTTGTGTGCATGAGACGTGCTCTCAGTAGTATCAGTAACCAGGGAAATGGATAACCTCAAGTAGAAACCTACATTATGTTCTGGGTACATAGAACAACAGTACAACAGTATTTATTGGCTGTTGGAGGCTGTGTCATGTAATTAGAAGAAACTGGGACAGTTTTTTTTCAAATATTTGCGTATAACTTTGAACAGATAACATTTTCTTTTGCGGTATTTAGGAGAGGGAAGGCACTGAAGAATGCGAGGTCATTAAATATTCACAAAAGAGCAAAAGAAGCTATGTACTGCTCATCTGGTTTTGTCTACTAAATCTTAATTCATTTCAAAGTTTCAAGATTTGATTTGGTAAATATTCAGCAGTTCTAAGGATACTGTGTTCTAAAACATGCGCATGTGCTAAAAGAACACTAAATCATGAAAGAGAAAATTCAAATGTACATACTCCTGTCACTGCACCTCCCTCTGATAGACTGAAAATGGATCTATTGGCTCATACTAATCACAGAATGGTTTGGGTTGGAAGGGACCTTAAAAGATCATTTAGTTCCAATCCCCTGCCATGGGTAGGGACACCTTCCACTAGAACAGGTTGCCCAGAACTCCATCCAGTGTGGCCTTGAAGACATCCAGGGATATCCAGCTTGCTTTTTCCTAATTTTTGATATTTTGTCATTTAAGAGTGATGCTAGCCCTGTAGCTAGAAAGGCTTTTGGTGAACAAAGATGTTCAGTGTAAAGATCCCAACTTGTGAAACGTTTAAGCATTTGAAGAGAAGACATGCAAAATACAAGTAGATGAGGTTTTAGAACATCTCTCTTTATAAGAGATAAGAGTTGAATACAGACTCTTATCACATAAGCCACATAAGAATACAGAATTGCACATTCCTTTCTGCATGGATGTTATATCCCCTCCCCCAGGTTGTCCTCAGGAAAAAACCTTAAATTCTATTGCAAATTATTATCCACTGGCAATGGGCCTGGCCCCTTACAAGTTGGAAACCATTTTATATGCTGTAGATTCTTTTCAGTTTTAAAGCCCTGTGTTGGCTTGTGAACAATGATGACATCAACTCTTGAAATCCAACTGTAGGTTTTTTCCCTGTTCCGTAAGGTTTATAAAGCCAGTAGCATTTCTTTTTGTTCCCAAATAGGATATGTTTAAACTGACGTATCTGATTAGTGGGCTGATGTTATGGTTTGTTGATTATTGGGTTTACATAGTATCCCTTAAGTGTGAGAAGATGATTTTAAGAAGAAAGTTTTGCAGTACATAATAAAACATATTGCAGTAAGGACTTCTGAAAAAATATATAGTATTTGACTATCTATATATAAATCTGAAAATGAAATTAATATGGAAATAGCCTCATCAACGAAAACTTAAAGTGTTGCTTTGCAATAGTGATGTCACAATAATTTTCCACAGCCTAAAGTTGGGTGGAGTCAATTAGCCCCTGGCATCACAGCAATGATACCTGATTGTATCAAAACCAGGAATCACTTGGGACCTTGCAGAATCTCACTGTTTGTGTATAATATTATATATACTTAATATCTATCTATCTCACATGAGATAACTGACACTATGAGATAATAAGACTGACTTACTTTCTTGGATTCCACTCTAATTACTTTATAACTATTCAAGTGTAAGCTGGTGTATGCTGCACAAAGGCATTTCTGTGCTCA
>VYZQ01037753.1:49579-92001 GCA_013400655.1 Mystacornis crossleyi
TTCTTTTGGTGTGGGGTAGCAACTCCTGTAACCTTGTCATTTTGAATAGGAAGTAATCAAAATTTTTTATCACTTTGAGTAGCTTTTATAAGGTTTTAATGGATGAGCAGATCACAGCCTAAAACCTAGGTACATTTAATCAATATTGAAGGCCAAAATGCAGTCCTAAAGCAAGAACTTCTAAAAGAAACACTACAATTAAATCTGAGCAATGAAAGATGACAAGTCCAGGCATTTTTCTGCATTTCAGAGAATGTTGTTCTCAGTAGACCATCAGTTGTCATTGCATACACCATACTGTGCTTTTCAGCAATGGTTATTGTATGAATAACCAGGTCAGCCAGTTGTTTAAATAAAGTTGGGAGAAAAATATCACAGAAAAATGAGAGAGAGCAACAGCTATGTTCTTTAAACATCACATTTTCTGTATTATTCTTACTTTTCAAAATATTGGAGACAGCTCATGAAAATCTTTTCCTTCTTAGGTCATCACTGTTTCTTTATTCCTTTATAAAGATTTATAATATTTTTTGTATCTGTATCTTCAGCAATATATTGTGATTCCAAGAAGAGATGATAACAATAGGAGGAAAGGAGTGAATAATAGGAGAGGTAGACTATTGGAAACAAAGATACTGCATTTGTCTAATTGTCCCAATTTCTAACAGTGGGACAAATACAGAAAAATGGTAAACAATATTCTTGACACTTACTTAGTAAAGTTTACTCTCTGAATCCATATTTAAATTCTTGGATATCTCAGATATTACCTGTCAATGGCTGAAAACCCCCAGTTGAACCACTAACTGAAAATTGGTCTGTTTCATGCAAATCTGACCAGAATTAGTAGGAGGCACATAGAGGTACCTCTTTGTAAACTCATAAGCCTCATTAGGCAACCAAGTTTGAGATCTTCGGCCAATGTTTTTTCAGTTTTCCACGTCTGTACAATGGAGGCTTTTCACCTACAGAATTTTGCATCACAAAGGAGTGATTCAAGTTCCGGTTCATGGATTCAAATCAGGTTCAGATTACCTTAGTGAAATTAGGACCAATCATGATATTTTCTTCAGCCTTCACCAACCAGCCTGGGTTTGCATGTTGCACTGACAGAATTTAAGTGATACTAAAATTCTGTAGTGGGGGACAGACAGATCATGAACACAGGAATAATTTCTTTTATGTATTGTCTTGGTTACTTTTATGTGAAATGTGGAAAGAGGAGAGTCTGATAAGCGCCCACCCCTGTAGGTGCTAGGGCCCAAGAACAACCAAACAATCTGTTCATGCCTAACGTCAATAATGAAAATAGTCTCATGGATATCTTATATGATTATTCCTAATTATGTGCTTAATTATATATTTTATGCATAAAGCCAAGACTGAAATATACAATAGCCTGCAGGTCCTTGCTTAAAAACCCCTAGACTTATAAGTCATCTAAGGTGAACAAGAAGTTATATTTTCCTTTGCTATTGCACGTGAAGTGGAGTACAGATACAATACTGTCTTCATGTAGAGACAATGCAAAAATAAGGTGCTTCAATGCAGCATCTCCACATGGGTGGAGAGACAAGGAAAGAGGGAAGGCTATGTGACCCTGGAGAAATTCTGAACCTCTTGAATATCAGACTTATTTTTTACTTTAAAGGTGTAAATATTTTATATCTCTTAAAAAGTATAATTTGGACTGTGATCTGAATTCCCTTGAGATTGTTTTTTTTTGTCTAGTTCTGGGTGTTTGCTTTTAACATTTACTATATATATTATATGAAATTATATAAGATAGTATCTTAGCTTTAATTCTCACTAAAATTAGATGAAACACAAGGTTTTAGCTATTTTTTTACCAGAATTGTGAGGAAGATGAAATCAACAATTTGAGAAGACCCTTCTTTTTTGTTGTTGTTTGGAAATCAAACCCGAAATAGTTTGCCAGGTTAACACATGTCATTTTCAGCTGTAGTGTTCAATGAGTTTGAGCCAAAGAACGTATGCAGTTTGAAGGATATGTAGATGTAGAGTGTGCTGGAAAATGTAAATCCTGAAACTTAAGAAGTCCTAATGTTTTGTGCAGACCTCTTCCTTTGCTATCTCTCCGAGTGCATTCCTACTTTGAATTTCGCCAGTCTTTTTGTTTCCATGCTTCCTTTAGAACCATTTGTCATCGGCCATCACCACGTGTGTCATCCCCCACCCCCACAGTTGTTTAAGTGCTGTCTGTAGGTCGCCTGCAGTTGATCCTGTACATTGACTGTGTTTTCATGTGATAAAAGACTTTGCTCTTTCCCTTCTTTGGCAGATACTCGTGTGCTTAGCATTTCTGTTGGAAGAACCTCTTTGGCCTGATCCCAACTGAATTACTATCCTGACTTTTTCCCATCCCAGCATTGTTGAGAAACACCATTTTCTCGCATCCTCCACACAAAACCATTGCGCACAGGAAATAGGCAGTTGATCCTCATTTCCTTCCTTCAGTTTCAAGCTGTTTAAGAGGACTTATGAGTCAGCATCTCATTTAGTTGTATATCATCATCTACATACTCATCTCAAGCCCTTTGTGTTCTCATTATCATTTCCCTGCACATTCAGCTGATTGCATGTCTCTGCAGGATTTCACCCGGAGACTGTAAACCTAAGGAACGCTAATTGTCATCCTAATGTCCTGGGGTCCTGGCTTAACCCCCCTTTGCTTCATCCTGTACTCCTGCATTTGTCTGATTTTAGCTGCTTTTTTTCTCAACAACAGTGTCATCTTCCTGGGTGACCCATGATAAATGTAATGTGTTTAATGTATTCTGCTTTTGTAAGGACTTCCCTTTCGAAATCCATCAGAAGCATAAATCAAGGGCATATTACACAGAAAAAAAGGGGAAAACTTAACATGTTCCTCTTCTGCAGCACTGCCAGTGAAAAGGCACTTTGGCTTGTATGTCTCTGCCAGCCACAACAGCAGTGCTGCATTCCTGCGGAGGGAGCGCACTGTGCTCCTAACACCCTTCTGTGACATTATTTCAGACTGACTCAGGGGGACAGATGTCTCCTACTAAATCATCAACACAAATGTCTCAAGCATCTGCGTTTTCCTCTGGAGACTTAGAATTTCAGTGTTCAACAGGCCTGATCCTGCTTAAAATGGTGAATACATTCCTTTGATCTGCTTAGCAAGCAGATCCCACAAGGCAGACTTGCAGTTCATTCACCCTTGTTTTGAGGGCCCTGGGATAATGACTAATACAGTCAGTCAGCCCCAAGGTATTAATCTTTGTCTTCCTTAAGCTGCTGTGTATTCCTTTGGGTACTACCTTGCAAGTGGTATTCACCAGACTTTTCTTATGTCTTTGTTTGACAACATTCAGCACATTTCTGGCAACTTTACTTTCCTCCTATGACTCTTAGCTTTCTACACCTTCTTCCAGGGCCACCACTTGCTCCATTTAGGTTTAATGTTCAAAAGCAACATGTTTTGCAGCTGTTTCCTTTATCTCTGGTACTTACCTCATTACGATGATGTCTGGCTCCCAAAACTTTGTCAAATGTAACACCCCTTCCTGCTCATACCTGCCAATAGTGACACTCTGCAATTGTTCCTTAGCTGTGTGTTGTGTCCCAGCCCCAGCTCCCACTCTCCTTAGCCTCTAGTATTTCCCACCTTTTTCCAGAGGAAACTACTTATGCTCTTCTGTTGATTTTTTTATGTATTACTTTTATATATCCACGGCCTGTATTAATGTTTCTTTGCATGCCAGTCCAACATGTACAAGCATTGGTACCTCTGGTATTCTATTTGCTTCCACAACTCCTAAGAACATAACACTAGTTTCAGCAGGAGTGTCTGTGCTCTGAGGGTACTGGGTAACAGAAAGTGGCAATCTCTGTCATTTTTCCATCTCATTGGGATGTGACAGGCCCACCTTTCACAGGTTTTCCCTGCACTGTTCGAGCTGGTCAAGTAATGTTCATTCAAGCCAACTAAGAATATGCACTCACAGATGAGAATGAAATCACAGGCTCTGTACAACTCCATTTAGGAGAAGGCATGGGATCCTATCTGCTGCCAGCAGAGGTTGCTCAGAGCACATTAGTTGAGTGTTCTGCACTCTACAATTCTTTGTTTCTTAGTAAGTCAGATCTAGGGGTTTTTAACCTTCTGTGGGATTTGCTCCAACATCCTGTTTCTCCCCTCATGCTGGGTATTTGTTTGGATGCCTCATCTCTCTGGAACAATGACAGAGTTGGTGAGGGAAGCAGAAGGCAGGGGATTGTCCCAGGAACCTGTCCCTGGGGTGGGAGAGATCACAGCCCTTGCTGCATTTGGAAATCGCAAAGCTCTCCTTGGATTCATTTCCCATCATTGTAGACTATATATATCCATATGCATGCCAGTAGATGGAAAAAAAATCATACTCCTCTACAATCTAGAAGTAAAGGAAAAAATAGATTATTGTTTTCCATCTTTAAATACTCCTGAGGTTAGTGAGTGCTGATGAAGGCATCAGTGTGGTGTTGAGTTTGGATAGAAATGCAGACAGTTAAGAAATATTTTGGAAAGTTCCAAAGGAAGCCATGCTTCAGGTTTGGATTAAGATCCAAATGTCTTCAAATTTCATTTATAATAAGGTCTTTACGTGGGCTGCAGTAATGGTCTTAATTATATTTCTCCCATACTGGTATGTCTGGATCTTCTTTAGGAGATCTGAAATTTGCCACATAACACCGTGGACGCCTTGTTTGTCTCCATGTTCTACCTTATGCAGGAGTTGAAGAAGCCTCCTGCTGCACTGCTGTTATGGTTCTGGATTTGTGTGGGCTTCATTTTTTCCTGCAAGACTGTGTTTATTCAGAGAACACTAGCTCTTAATCTGGCAGCATATCCGGATGATTTCAAATCATTTCCTGCAGGAAGAGGGAGAGACTTCTGGATCTAAGGTGGACTGATTTTATGTATTTTAACTGCAAATCTTTATTTATCTACTTGCTTTAAAATAAATACTGTGTTGTGATGAGAGGAGGGGGAGAATTAGGGATACAGGCAACATTTTCTCTGGATTGAGGCTGGGAAGTGTTGCGAGTTTCCTCAAGCATCCTCATTTCCTTACCCACCCTTAAGTCAGAATTGATGTTTCACTTCCTTTGGGACTGGGTAAATCCAGAGAAAAGTGACACAGTTGTAATTCTCCATGAGGTGACAAGGTTTGAGGAAACTAAGTAGCTCAAGCTGATCCTATGCAATGGCTTTAGGAAGGGTAATGTCCCTCCTGAAATGTGATCTTNTGTTCTGCACTCTACAATTCTTTGTTTCTTAGTAAGTCAGATCTAGGGGTTTTTAACCTTCTGTGGGATTTGCTCCAACATCCTGTTTCTCCCCTCATGCTGGGTATTTGTTTGGATGCCTCATCTCTCTGGAACAATGACAGAGTTGGTGAGGGAAGCAGAAGGCAGGGGATTGTCCCAGGAACCTGTCCCTGGGGTGGGAGAGATCACAGCCCTTGCTGCATTTGGAAATCGCAAAGCTCTCCTTGGATTCATTTCCCATCATTGTAGACTATATATATCCATATGCATGCCAGTAGATGGAAAAAAAATCATACTCCTCTACAATCTAGAAGTAAAGGAAAAAATAGATTATTGTTTTCCATCTTTAAATACTCCTGAGGTTAGTGAGTGCTGATGAAGGCATCAGTGTGGTGTTGAGTTTGGATAGAAATGCAGACAGTTAAGAAATATTTTGGAAAGTTCCAAAGGAAGCCATGCTTCAGGTTTGGATTAAGATCCAAATGTCTTCAAATTTCATTTATAATAAGGTCTTTACGTGGGCTGCAGTAATGGTCTTAATTATATTTCTCCCATACTGGTATGTCTGGATCTTCTTTAGGAGATCTGAAATTTGCCACATAACACCGTGGACGCCTTGTTTGTCTCCATGTTCTACCTTATGCAGGAGTTGAAGAAGCCTCCTGCTGCACTGCTGTTATGGTTCTGGATTTGTGTGGGCTTCATTTTTTCCTGCAAGACTGTGTTTATTCAGAGAACACTAGCTCTTAATCTGGCAGCATATCCGGATGATTTCAAATCATTTCCTGCAGGAAGAGGGAGAGACTTCTGGATCTAAGGTGGACTGATTTTATGTATTTTAACTGCAAATCTTTATTTATCTACTTGCTTTAAAATAAATACTGTGTTGTGATGAGAGGAGGGGGAGAATTAGGGATACAGGCAACATTTTCTCTGGATTGAGGCTGGGAAGTGTTGCGAGTTTCCTCAAGCATCCTCATTTCCTTACCCACCCTTAAGTCAGAATTGATGTTTCACTTCCTTTGGGACTGGGTAAATCCAGAGAAAAGTGACACAGTTGTAATTCTCCATGAGGTGACAAGGTTTGAGGAAACTAAGTAGCTCAAGCTGATCCTATGCAATGGCTTTAGGAAGGGTAATGTCCCTCCTGAAATGTGATCTTCATGGGTAATGATGCCTGAATGTCAAGCAAACATGCAGCATAATTTTTTTCCCTTGGAAGTCTTGTTTGGCATTGAGAAGAGACTTGATCCTTGCAGAATCCTTTTCTTTTTTCTTTTCTTTTTCTTTTTAAACAGACTAGTTTAATAAAAACCAAGGAGGATTTCTCAGGTTTGCATATATGGGGTGGTAACATTGTAAAAACATGAAAAACCCCAATACAGTTTCAGTATTACCGAGACATTAGCAACAGACTGTTTAGTCTTTGTGGTTTGGAACTGGAATTTTTCCAGTTGTTGCCGGAAGGCTACATTTAATTTGTACTGTGTTTGCATAAATAGCTTATTTGTAAAATCACATTTTACTTGAACAATTCTAAATGATGCAGTTATCATAGGGAGGAAAATGATCTATTGTTCTCTTTAAAATAAAATGGTACTGCCCTTCCAAAGTATCCAATGGACAAAAACATGAAAAATCATAGCATACTTACAAGTTGCTTATCTCATCCCCAGAATCAGCTCTCACATGCTCATATCCCCTGGGTTTGTAAAATTCAAAAGATTTTTTGAATTACTCTCTTAATTGTGATGTTCGCATTATAATTACTTGCTAAATAAGATTCTTTAACAATGACATCCTTGTTGTCAAAGTAGTTGCATTTCTTTGCCTGGTATGAATAGCTGCATGTTCTGAACTGGGAAGCAGCAGTTGTTGTAGGAGCCTGACTCTGTTGAAGGAGGAGTTGATTGCTTAGAGAAGGTTTTTTAGAGCACTCAAATCTCTCTTACCTCCACCCACAGGCAAATGAAGATTAAGGAAAATACAGGACCTCCACCTCTGTGAACTCAAACAGCAGTAGGCAATTTCCCCTGCAATTAGCATCTCGTTCATGTGTTGGAGGAAAAAAATGGTTGGGTTTTTTTGGCCTTTAAACCCCTTTTAGCAAATTCTCACATTCTATGGGGTTTAAGATCAGAGGTAGAATAGTAAAGAGAGATGTGATTGGAGGAGACTTTTTAACCATACCGTAGTTTCTCTTACTCTTTTTTAAGTTGTGATTAATCATGAGTTACACAGTATTTCTAAGTTCTGCTTGAAGGATTCCATGCCTCTGTAGTAAGTGTGAAACAAACACAGAAGTGTAATGACTGCTGCTAACTCCAGCCAAGAGTTGTATCATTTCTCAAGAAGAATGTTTTGTTATTTGTCAGTTATGGTTTTTATATATATGTGAATCTCTGTGGCTCAGCTTTCAGCTATTTACTCTTATATTAGAACATTCTTTGTTTCTGTGACATACAACCACATGTAGCACATCTGAGCTGAGTTCTGAGCAAGAGTTCGGAGAGTGTTGCACATTAAGTATTGATAGAGCATATTGTTCTCTGCCACATGTGTGTTTCCTTCATTATTTTTCAGTTCTCTTTCTTTATTCAGTGTACTTTCAGTATGTACAGGTTATTCTTTTTTAATTTCTATTGTTCTCCTTTTTCTTTTCCTGTTAACAATTATCTCTCCCCCTTCCCTTCTTTTCTCTCTTTGATCCACAGGTTTTGCAGTGCATGTTGGTCTCCCTTCATTCAGAACTTGACATTCAAAGGTACATGATGAAAATTGAATCCTCTCAGAGAGTTAGTACTGTACTTTCTTTTTTCTGCACTCTGCTGTGAATTGAGTTTGTTACCCTTTAATTGCGTGTGTCTTAGTCACAACTAAAGTTCTCAAATAAATATGAATCTGCATGCTTTGTCTGTCTGTATTTCACTGCAATGAAGAATTATGTATATAGATTAATTGCATATGGGAGTGTTATGCATGTGCCACCTGCGACACTTTTTAAAATTCTGACTTTTCCTTTAATGGCATGAAGCTCTTGTATTCGATGCTCTGAAATCCACCAAAATTCAGTGGGAGATCTTAGATAAGTGATTCCTAAACACTGTCCCAATTCTAGCCATATATTTCTATTTATACATACTTGGAACTGGCTTAGGTGGTAAAAGTCTTGCTGCAAAGTTAAGGGCAGCTCTGTGGGCAGAGCAGTAAATATTTTTGTATTGAACTTGCAAAAAATCTTAGTTCTGCAACTTGCAGAATTGTCTTCTAAAGTGCACTGTGCACCTCTGAAGTCACCTGTATCTCACCTTTCATCCCGCTGAGCTTCTCTTCCCTGTCTAGATGGCTTGTAGCGCCATACAGAATGGATGTCTACAACAGCTCTCTTTTTTCCCCCGGGGAGGCAGTGAATGTGTACATGCCTTGTAGATACACACGCAGAAGGTGCCTCTGCGTGGTTTCTACCGCAGTCAACAGCGCAATGATAAAAGCACCAAGATAACACGGGGTGGGAGCAAGGAGGGACGCCTCGGAGCAGGCAGAGTGGCAGCGGCTTATTTGCACCTGATTTGTGTTTCCACTCTGGGGATTTAAGCAGGCCAGTAAACACGCCGCCCACAGGGAAGGGTGGGAGAGGCCGAGGTGTGGAGAGCAGTAAGGCGTCCCTCCCTCGTCCAGGAGATGGCCTGGAGGGAGGGAAAAGAAGCAGAAGAGCAAGGTGACAGGTTGGGAGAGAGGAGCAGCAGAAGCTTCTACAACTTCTCTCCTGTAACAGCCCCCTAACTCTCCCAGGTGCCAGAGCAACAAGCTCTAGTAAGTGCTTCATCACATGTTCAATTCTACGAGTAGAGGCTAAAAATAAGTCCGTGGCGTGGGTGTGCTGCCGCCGGAGGCAGCTCTGCCTCTCCCGGGCGATTGTTCTTGCTGGGGGCTGGCAGCTGCAGCCTGCCCGCGGACCCCGCTCCCACTCACCGGCCCTCATGTCGACCGGTCTTTCTTTCGGGTATTTTAAAAATAGCATGCTCATTCAGAGCGCCTTCTTAACTTGTAGAAACACAGAAAAACAGGTTTTTCCAGGATTGCTGCATTGTGTTGTTTGCTTTGGGAAACAGACACCACAGAAACAGACCCTCCTCCTGTTTTCCTTAGGGACATATGTGGGAGAACAGGGATGGGTAAATAATCTTCTTGAATCAGAACTCACTATCCCCTAGGTACATTTAGGCATCTGGTATATATTCTTCCCCCCCCCTAGTTTTTGCATGTGGTTTTAAACATGTGAAGATCTTTCCCCTTTAATCAGCATAATGACAGTTTTTGTTTAAATCATCCCTTTTAATCTTCACAGTTCTCATGGCGATTTTGGGGATTGTGTAGGTAGGAGTTACCTCACTCGCTGCTGATGAAACGCAGCCATCTCCTGGATGGAACAAAGGGTCGTGCTGGGTTGTGGATACTTCACAGTAGAGTTTTTCAGGAGGGAAAAGAAAAATAGCTTCCAACTGAAACTGCCATAAGGTTTTAATTAAGACAAATGCTGATATCTAGGCAGGAATTTATGGATAACTTATTTAAACAAAGCAGTAATAAACTGAAGCTGTGATGCAAGAATATGACAGAGACTGTGAAAGACCAAATTTTGCTCTGAGCAAAATTGATGGACCCATAGAAGCCTTTGTGGGGAAAAATAGTGAGGTGATCAGTGACTTTTTAAATTTGACTCTCATGTATGAATAAATTCTTCATATGACAAAGGATTAGAATAAAGCAGAGAGATAATTGATTTTATTTTAAATATTTCTTTCAGTAAGTATGACTTTTGCTTTGTATTAGTGAGTGATTAACAGTTTTCTCTATTGTTTTACTTCAATTTCTACCCTAAAATCTCAGGCAGGCATTTGTAGAAAGAGAAAACCTTGGATTTGGACAACAACATACTGCAAAATATTTTTACACTTTAATGTGGATGGCTTGGGGTTTTCTGATAATACACGTATTTCAAAGAGATGCCACAGCATGTTGCATATTTCAGTCTGGACTTGTCTGGACCAATTAAGCTGCTCTTAGGCGGGCTGTTGAGTTCCTTAGGGCAGCATTTTCAAATGCAAGTTCCTGCAATTAAACATCTGAATAAGAGGTCTGGCAGCATAAGTGCTGAGCACCTACAGCTTTTATTGCTCCTAATGAATATCTTTACTATAGACACACAGCTTTCCTGAAAAACAGGTTTCAATTTATCTAGGTGCTTACAGTTAAAGAAGTTTGAAAATGTTGCTTTATGTTAGTCATTTATAACAGAGTTTCATGAAAAACTTTTTTTTCTAACTCTGGGGATCAACCAGCTGAATAGCCAGCCGTGGTCTTGCCAAGGGGGAGCAGCCTGTGGATGTCCTGCTCAGTGATTCACAGCACTCAGGATTATAAGAAATGGGTTTTGGCAGCTTGCCACAGCAGGGAGCATGCAGCTGGCCACCAACAGGAGCTAGCAAGGCTCGTGGGAAAACGTGCAGATTTTAAGGATGATTTGAATATCATTACAACCTAAATATATGGCAGATAAACTCTGTCACATCATTAGACATGCTTTTTTTCCTCTAGGTGGAAGAAACTGGGGTCAGAATCAGTGAATACAGAGTGGTGATGAAGATCCTGTCAAAAGCAGAGAGGAGTTTTACCTTCAAATAAATTCACTAAATGGAGTAAAATAGCCACTCGTTGGAGCATCCTGACCCTGTCACAGTGACGGGTAGTGCGTGGCTGTGACTGAGCATTACCGATGCTGATGACTGAGTTATCTTCCCTCCTTCTCATTCACCATGGGTGGGAAGAGGAATGCTTTCTTTTACCTTACTTGGAAGAGTTCTTCTCGGTCTGTTCCTACCTTTCTCAGGGCATAGGAAGATCTGCACTGGGGCAGTACCTCAGGTTCACAGTACGCTGAATTTCATTGCTTTGCTCAATGACTGCACGGCAGGTGGCCAGGGGAGGGCTCTGTGGCTTGTGCTCTGCTGGCATCGCTCCTGTGTGAGTATGGCGAGCTTAGGACCGGCGGCGGCAGGAGGAGGCCGGTAGTGCTGCAGACAAGGGCGAGCTCGGGCAGCATCCAGCACAGAACATGCCTCCAAGCCAAGGAGGCTTCAGGCAAGTGGGGTACCTTGGTTCAGTGTTGGAGGTGGTGAGCAACCATGGCTCAAACATAGTCTTTCTCCTTCTCAAAAAGGAAAGGATTCTGGCCATTCACACCATAGAAATCAATATTGCCACCAAACTGAGGTGCTTGTGAGAAGGAACTGGCTTTGTAACTTGTTGTCCTTGATTCAGCAGAAAGCAGTGAAAAGTTGGAGTTCGAAATAGAGAAATGAAAGCCAGTCCATGAGCAGGCATCAGGGAAGAGTATAACTAACACCTGCAGGATCTGCACGTGGGCAAGTGGGCAGTTGCCCTCCCACTCTCTTCAGTTCTGGAGAACACGGATGCTGCCATGTGCCTGCTCCTGGCATGGTACCATTTCCAGCTGATGGCTTCTGAAAGAAAAATGCCATAGATTTGTACATCTTGTAATGGTGAAAAAGCACACAGAAGTTAGCTTGTCATGAGAGATTTAATGTTGCATTCAGCTGCTGAGTGGTCTCCCCACCCCCAACTCCCCCAGTGACACAGAGTATCCAAATACATCAATTGCACATATATAATACGAACTTTAGTTTATACAGATATGTATAAGCATTTAACTCTTCTGAGAAAGTGCTGTGGAAAAGTATGAAAAATGCTTAAAAACAAGATATTATTTTAGTAGTAGTAGTAGTATTCGCTTTCTCTTCAACAGTAATGTGTCACTAATAGCATGTCCAGACAAGTTAAACCTTGTTGTGTTAATATGGAAACCCAAAGACTCTGTCTCTGTGGAAAAAGCAGATCCATCCTTTAGACAGTGATAATTTGGATCTGACACAAATGTGATGAAGAACTATTATTGTTGCAGTAGTAAGGATTCATGTGCTGTGGCAGTACTTCAGAGTTAATAAACACATCATACATGAAACACGGCCTGTTTATATGCTTATTTGCATTCTGTCACCTATCCTGTATCCATCTTTGTCACAAGTCACAGGACAAATAGTTTACTTGAAGGTCAAGAAGAGTAAGCTTCCATTTTTCTACTAATTTTTCCTCTCTATTTGAAGTGGCAAGAAGACTCTTGAATGTGGGGGAGGCGGGAGGTTGCCTATGCTGTGTTCTTTAGAGTACATGATTGGAAAAATATATTTTACTAGCTCTGTATTATTTTTTAATATCGTTGTTTACCATTTGTACACTGCCAGGAGTGCTAGCAACTTCCAAGATACATAAGATTCTTCCCCTAAATAGATAAGTTTCTGTCAAGAGAAGGGCTAAGGAAGTTCCTGCAGACAAGAAATAAAAACTGTGAATTGATCAAGAGATGAAATTAAATCTTTCTTCAGGTTATGCAATGTTTTAGGTTTTTTTTTCTTCTTAGTTCTGTTTTGTCTATGGAAATGTGTGAAGCAAATTTGCAGGAGAAAGGATAAGAGGGAATAAAGGTTTCTGTTATATAGATTAGTATGAAACATAACTGGAAATGAGCATAGAAGAACACTATGAAGAGCAGAAACATAGAACCGGCTAGAACAAAAGCATGAGAGAATTACTGTGGACATATGTGAGCAGAGGAACTGAGGCAGAGGCATGCAGAGAACTTGATGAAAATCTCTGGTGCTCCATGACTGCCCATTACATTGGCATCTCTGCAGTGTTTCACTTTTCCTTATTCAGGTACTTTCAGACTTCATTCCTAATTATTTGCAAAGTTATTTGTAAAAAAGTCATCACAAAGCACTGTGTAATTACATCTAAGTTTGCACCAGAATTGTCCATCCTTATTTTGGCCTTTCCTTTCTGATGATCTTCTAACCCAGAACTAGCACAGACAACATCTTTTATCAGAGAATTCCTGAAAGAGGGTCAGCTCCACTCAGCTGGCTGAAAGATGAACCCTATTGCACAAAGAGCTCTGCAGGGGGGTGCCTCCTAACATATAGCTTGGAGGGAAAGACAGTGGCTGAGGAAATGTGACCTAACTGGTCTTGGCAGAGTGGGGCGAGAGACCTGCTGCCTAGTTCTGAACCTCCTTCTGTTTTCTGACATTTATCCCTGAGGTGGCTTGGAAAGTGTTGATGTTTCCTTGGGTTTGTCTGCCTCTGTGGAGTTACCTATTTACACATTTAAATTTTGGATAATGCCGTCCCTTAGGGCATGTCTTGAGTTTTCTTCTCTGTTAGATATTATGGGTTTTGTTGCTACAGCACCATTCTGACTCACATAGCAGCAGTCTAGACTATGACTCTAGTTGGGTACTGTTGGGTCCTGAAACATGGACTATTGTGGTCAACATTTATTTTGTGCTTGCTTGTACTGTGTGCTAGTTCCTGAAAAGTCCTTAAAATGAAACTTGCTGAAGTATTATTTTCAGTGTTTCAGTATTAGTGAACATTCAGTGGAAAAAAATATAGATGGCATTACTTATTAAGTATCCTGAATAATTATTACAAGGGGCGGATAACGCTGAAAGTTTCTCCACTGCTTTCTTCAACAGTCTTTACAAGTCCTTGTAGCTACAGCTCCGTAAATGTTGCTGGTTCCCTCCCCACTGCATGGGTTGGTTTTCCTAAGAAGTGATACCTAGCAATCCACTTGATTATTAAGTAGCATCAAGCCTAGTGGTCGTTGCCAATGATAAAAATGCTTTCCTATCAAATACACACTCATATCTCTCAGTTACGTGAATATCCACTGTTGTTGCTGAGTTTGAGAATTTTTTTAGACTTTGTTTTAAATCATTTCAGAATCCTGAAATGTGATGTTTACAGGAGTTGAGCATGACAAATAGCATTAAGCCTTTAATAAACTGTATGTGTATATTTGGGGAATCTCATTTATAGCTTGCATTGGCTTTATGTTTGTGTCCACTTACTAGAGTGGAACTCATATGGATTTGAGCTGGTGGATTAAAAGGAAGACTGGGCTTTGTGTCTGAGAGGAATCCATGATGTGCCACTGGCTTGCTTCAGAAAGTGCAGTATTGATGGTGAAGAATGAGGACTGCTAAAAAAGGGTCTTTTTTAGTGTGATGGGTTGACCCTGGCTGAACACTAGCTGCCCACCAAGCCACTCTATCCCCCGTCCTGTGTGGGTGCAGGAGAGAAAACAAGATGGAAAAAAGTCATGGGTTTTTTTAAACTGCATAAATGCAGTTTAATAAAGAAAAAGCAAAAGCCACATGCAGAAGCAGAAGTAAACAAAGTATTCGCTATTCCCCATCAGCAGGTGATGTCCAGCCACTTCCCAGGAAGTAAGGTTTCAGGCTGCAGCACACATAGCAGTTGCACCACAGGACAAATGTAGCACCAAATGGTCCCTTTCCTCCTCCTTTTTCTTAGCTTTTAATACTGGGCAGTCATCAAATGGTATGGAATATTCCTTTGGTCAGTTTGGGTCAGCCCTCTGACTATGTCTTCTACCAAGATCTTGCCCACCCACAGCCTCCTTGGTGAGTAGGGGGAATGTTGTAGAGAGCCTTCATTCTGTGCATGCCCTGCTGAACAGTAGCAGAAATACTGGTGTGTTACCAACACCTTTCTAGCCCCCAGTACAAAGTACAGCACTATGAGGATTGCTGTGGAGAGAATTATCACAGCTAGACCCAATAGATTCAGCTACAGTAATGATGTCATGTCATCTGTGGGGGTCTGGGGTGCTGCATCTTAGGTCCCACAGCATTTCCCCAGGGACAGCCAAAGAAACACAGCATGTTGGCTGCATCTGTGCATTGACAGGACACGCTGGGCAACTGCTCAGCTAAATCTGTGTCTGCTGATTTTGGTAATGAGGTGTCTCCTTACTTCTCAAATATACATCTGTTCATATGTGTCAGTGAACAATATATATGCAACTGCATGTCTCAAATGACACTTGGGGATTATTATATTATAAATTAAAGAGAAAAAATAAGCAAAAGCAAAGCAAAATAAACTTGATCCATATTTTCATATTATCAGTATATATTTTCTTAAAGAAACAAAAGCAATCTCCTTCCCAACGAACTCTGAAACTAAGGACCTTTTGCAGATTGATTTTGTTGCCTTTTTTTTTTTTATCTTCTTTTACTTTTGGTCATGGTTTTCTAGAAAGGGAGAATTACATGCCTTCTAGCTCCCTATAAATGGATATATGCAGGTAAGTTTTTAATCAGTAGAAGGAACTACAGAACTGTAATGGTTTGGCTTGGTAGTACTTCCGTAATATGCCTGTGTAAACAAAATACTTCAGCAGTGATGGTTCACGAGCCATTTTGGAAAGTTGAATGATGAAGTACTGACTTACCAGATTCTTTTCTGTGTTTGCAGGTCACTTGTCACCTCTGTAACTTTTCTGGCACAAGTCCCTGTATTTACAACCTGCAGGCTAGTGCTGACCATGTCAGAGGCACTTCAAAGCATACTTTAGAACAAATGTCGTTAGCTTTAAGTCCTGCATAAAATTCAATGCTCTTGAACTATTTCATTGCAGGACACTTGATAGTACCTACTATTTTAATATTAGTATTTTAAAAGTGAGAAGTTCTGGAGGATTTACTTTCTTGTGAGATATATCTAATCACTGGAGTTTGTGAGCAACCGCACAATTTGGCAACAACAGCCCTCTGCAGCCAGCTAATGAAAATGTAATAAAAGTTGAAGTTCTTCATACATTCAAAGTCACATAAGGAATATTATGTGTTGCATGCTACTGCTTAAATGAGCTCTCTTCATTTCACTTGAAAAACCACTGAAAGAAACAGATGTCAGCAAGATTAGTTAGCTTAGCTTTCCAGAAAGAAGCACAATCTTTTTTGGATCTTGACAGCATCTTCAAACCCAGAGCTGAAGTTCATTTTGATACAGGGGATTTTTAATGTAATAGCATCTGACTTTAAATGATAGGGGAGAGAAAAACATACGAGTTTAATGACATCTTGTGCCTGGTGCTGATTATAGATGTCTGTAAAGTTCATATTTACATACTGGGTTTGGAACCAAGTAGGCTTGCTTTACTTTGAATTTCTGTTTTGTATGTTCCCGTTTGTTGTGATATGGTTTGATTGAGAGAGACTAGGAAATTATTCTTCCAAAGTAATAGTACGTGTGGTTGTGAGGGGGTTTCACTACACAGTATTGAGTATGCTTCTTAAAGCAACCCCTTTTTGTAGAAAGGGCTTATAATGTCATTTATAGTTTGCAAAAAATGTTCAGGACATTTTATTTCCTACTGAGTGTGTTTTTATTAGGCAGATCCTACAGTGAAGAGTTGGTAGAAGTGCACAAATGAAACCATCTCTCCCCTGCTGGAAGAGTTGGGTTTTTTCTGTGTTTAGCAATTTAGTAGTATGATTTCCCAGAAAAGTCATAGTTAATTTGGTCAGTTAATGAAGATAGTTCTGATTTATGCTGGTGCAACAAAAAATAAAGTAATTGTTTGTGATTTCAACTAGAAATGTTGGATGGCTGTTTTGGCTTTGCTGCATGACCTGGACCTTGCATAGATGGCACAGCAGAAGATACTGAAATAGATAGCTTTGCAACTCCATTGCGGTATTGCTTTTCAGAGGATTTTTCTTAGCATATTTGTTATCAGTGTGTGTGTATGTGTGTGTGGGGACAAGAAGAATGGCATTACAGTACATCTCCTCAGCACGTCTTATCCTCAGGGCCTTGTTAGCAACAAAATTTGCAATGTGGATATGCAACCATAAAAACTGCAGCAAAATATCCAAGGACACTGATTTCCTAAATAATCTACACAGAAGTGACCTTCAGCATACCAGTATTTGAAGAAGTTTGGACTCCTTCCTTCTTCTCTTTGACTTTTTTTCCTCCCACGCTCTGGCTTCAGTTGACTAATAAGGAAATACTCTGTTTTGCAGACAAGAAGCCCGAAGCCGTCCCAGAGCCCACAGCCCAATTTGGGTGACCACACAGAACACCTCTCTGAAGCATCTGCTGACTCCTTAGAGGCCATGTCTGAGGGTGATTCTCCAACCCCCTTTTCGAGGGGCAGCCGCACACGGGCAAGTCTTCCTGTTGTGCGGTCAGCAAACCAAACAAAGGAAAGATCACTGGGTAAGAGCCTGCTTCAGTCCTTCTCCATTCTGTGCTTAGTCCATGTTTTCCATTTGTGGATTTGAAACAGTCTTCAGACAGTTTGGGGTTAAAAGGATAAAGACTTTGGTAGCACATTATTTTTCAAGTCAGGTTGTTCTTTGGAAATGAACTCAGTATCAGATACAGAGTAACTTGGGGGAGTGGTGAAATTATTTTCATAAGATCTGAAAGTGTGATGGGAGCATAGACATGCAAGAGAGAGATGCAGGCCCTGACATGAAATGCTGAGTAATGGTTAAAACCACTATTGCAAACACTTTTTGCCAAGCCTGCACAATATGTGGCAATGAACTTAATACAAGATTGTACCCTCATTTTCAGACAGGAGACACAGGCTTTTTCACTTTGTCATCTCTTCAAAGCCGGGTTTAGTTGAAAGAAACCTAGAGATATTATTGCCTTGGTAATCCATCTTACTGAGAGGGTTTGTATGTGCATGGTGGTAGCTTTCCAGGCAGAGGATTTGAATGGATATGCTGATGGAGAGTCCTCTACTTTGGGCAGTGCCCTCCTGTTTGCACAGTGACAAGAGTGATGTGTCAGCACAGGTGGACAGCTCTGGTTCCTGCGTTCTTCCCATATCTCAGGGTTGAATTCAGCCCAGCTGTGAACCAGAGCTCCTTTTATGATGGCGAATTTTGTCTCAGAGACACTGTGCTCAGCTGATGGATGGTAGGAGTAAAGGCTGTTCTTTTGAGGGAAGACACCAGAGGGCAGTTAAAGCGTTGTGGGAAGGTGCATAGCTCATGTGCAGATTGCTGAGGAAGGCAGGTTTTGCTCACAGGTAATAAACTGAAATGCTGCTTTCCTGTAGGCTCATCTCGCAATATAGAGAGTGACATAAATCGAAGACTGGACTGTAAATCATACCATGCTTGTAAGCTTGTCACAGTGGTTTACTCGTCCCTCAATAATCTAAGACAGTTTCTGTCAAGAGTATTATGGTATCTGACAAACACAACGAATGTGAAGAAAAGAGAGCTGGAAGGGGTCCCTGCCTGTCCCAGAGCTGGCAAGTGAAGAGCGGTGGGGCTGGAAACAAGGGGCTGATCCCTGTCTATGTCAGCTCACAAAGTGCTTCCCCTCCCACAGCCTCCTGGGCCACCAGTATGTTGGGCTTTTGGGGGAGAAATTTGTAAGACTTCAACCTGGACAAGACTTTCTGGTTTTGAGGCGTTTTTAGGAGCACATGTATGTTTACTATACATGCAGAGTATTCATCTCTGCCTGTAAGTCACTGTTGGCTAGGGAATCCTCAGGTATGGCTTACTTCACCCCAGGTTTTTCTGGAAAACTTGTATTTGCTTCAGTGTGATGTTAAGTGCTCGAGCCTTTGCAACTCACAGTCCAGCCCCACTGTGTGGGCTGAGGACCCCAGAGCTGGATGCAGCACTGCAGGTGGGGGCTCAGCAGAGCAGGGCAGAACCCCCTCCCTCAACCTGCAACCCACGGTGCTTTTGGTGCAGCCCAGGACACGTTTGGCTTTCTGGGCTGGGAGTGCACATGGCTGGGTCATGTCCAGCCTCTCAGCCACCAGCACCTCCAAGCCCTTCTGGGCAGGGCTGCTCTCAATCTCTTCATCCTCCAGCCTGTGTTGATACCAGGGGTTGCCTTGACTCAGGGCACCTTGCACTTGGTCTTGTTAAACCACATAAGATTCCCACATGCCCACTTCTTGAGCTTGTCCAGGTCTCTCTGGATGGCATCCCATTCCTCAGCCATGTCAACAGCACCACGCAGCTTGGTGTCATCTGCAGATTTGCTAAGGGTGCACTCGATCCCTTCATCTATGTCACTGGTGAAGATATTAAATAACACTGGTCCCAATACAGACTCTGAGGGACACCACTTGTCCCTGATGTCCATTGGGACTCTAAGCTATTGACCACTACCCTCTGGATGCAACCATCCAACCACTTAATTATCCGTCTAACAGTCCACTCATCAAATCCCATCTTTCTAATTTAGAGAGAAGGATGTTGTGGGGACCATGTCGAAGGCTTTACAGAAGTCCATATGAAGGGCATCTGTAACCCTTCCCTTGCTGACTGCTGTAGAAGGCCACTGGGTTGGTCAGACTGGACTTGCCCTTGGTGAAGCTGTGCTGGCTGTCCTGGATCAACTCCCTGTCCTCCATGTGCCACAAACATGTGTGTGTATGTATGATCCTTCCCCCAAGTGTTCTGAGCCTCAAGGTATCTTCAGCTTAGGGATTTCCTGGTTATGGTTTCAGCCTGTATAACACCCATGAAGAGATGTCTCCTCCAGGTATTTGTTCAGTCCACCTTTGATCCCATGTAAATTTTTCACATCCGCAACAGTGCATCTGTGACTTTGGCTGCAAGTTTCTGTTGGTTTACTGCCCAACCATTGCTTTCCTGTTGTTTTGTATTTGTTTATCAGCTCTGAGTTATGCCCCTAGTTCTTGTGTTGGAAGTGACAGCAAATATCAGATCGCTATCTGCTTCCCCCAGGCCATATCTGATTTCTTTGGCCTGTCATTTCCCTCAGGTCATCTCTTCTTCAGACTGAGAAGTGCTGCCATAACCACTTGTTCCTCATCCGGAAACCATCCTGGACATTTGATTATCATTGTTGCCCTGAACTTTTTGCAGTTCAATAGTATCTTTGCTAAGATGAGAGGACCATAAGTTCACTGTTAGAGTAGTTCATTCTTTAACACTTTTTTTAGCATCTCTTGCATGTGCTGAAATGTGTTGTTCAGGCCCAAGTGGAGGACAGCCACATGAAGATATCCTGTTTTATTTAATGGCCAGTATTTCAGACCCTGCAAGACACCCTATCTTTCATGTACTAGAGACAAGGCCCCAGCTTATCCCATCATGAACAGGAGAAAGAAAAAAAAATGAAAAAACAACAGGAAAGCAATGTAATATGAAGCATTTCAGTTTAGAGTTTTTAGATTTGAAATTAACAAAATAAACCTTTTCTCTCTGTTGCAGGAGGGGTCACAGATGTGTGTGTGGCTTAAGGGATCATAATACTAGCTAGATAGGAGGTAATATATTGTTATCACCCCACAAGCTGTCTTATTCAAGTTATTCCAGGAACTAGTTAATAACAAATAGTTTGTTTTAAAAGACAGTCTAAAAATTATTCCAAAATAGTTCAGTTTTATATTATTATTATGATTGTTATTATTATGTGCATTTCTTTTATAATAAGGTCCTTTTCAATCTCCTCTGCCACTTGTGTTCTAACACCATCAGCAATGTTCTGAAATTTTACTTTTGACATGCTTTGCATGCTGTGCTCCTGTTTACTTCCAGCTGTAAAGGGGGAATGTTTGTTTTTAAAAAACAGAAAGCTATTTATAACTTCGATTTTAAAGGTGTCATGAAAGTACTCCTATTCACATGATTTTAAATAATGTGTATAATCACCTCCCTTTCCATATCTATTAACTTTTTAATTTAATATAATTTAAATACAAATTACATTTTGATCCTCATAATTTCAGTGAGGAAAATAATGAACTTTCATAAATTTTTATTAATTCTACATGTATATCTCAGTGCCATTTTAAAAACCTGATATTTTCTTTTTGAAATTTAATTGTTCTGTGGGTTCCTCTTTTACCAGCTATGTATGAGTCGGTTTGTTTTCAAATCGTGGTCTGTATTAACATGGAGCCTGAGAGAAGGAATAACAGAAATGCGTTTTGGCTATCTCACTGTGATGGGTTTGTCAGTCAGAACTAATCTAACAGGACATGGTATTCATGTGGAGTTGACCTAGAAAACAGTATTCCAATTGTGGGCCCATTTAAAATTTCAGCTACAGCTTCTGAAATCAAGGTCTTGCTTGGCTAAGAGGTCCACCAGAAATCAACACTTGCTTCATCATTGTGCATCCCAGAGACAAAGCAAGATATTAAAATAAATTAACTCATTGTGCAAGAGAAAATTAAATGTATTTTAAAATATCTATTTGAAAGCTGGGAGCTTTTCCAGTGCGATAACTGTGGGAAAAAAATTATCTAGCAAAACTGTCAATGAGAATCAGCTGAAACCTGGAAAGTGCTCAAGAGCTTTCAGCAAACTTCACTTGCAATTTGCCTGGAGGAAGCAGAACCTGACAAGCATCCAGCGAGGTTATGCCAGCAGCCGCCTGTGCCCGCGCTGCAGCTCGCTGCTGTCCCTGCTCCGGTACCTCCTCATGAAATGAAGGCTGACAAATATGTTCTCTTGTAGTCTCTCGTGTGGTACATCTGTCCAAAGAATGGGCAGCGTCCTTTGTAAGGGCAGGCACGGGCTTCCTCTGTGGTGATGGAGTGGCCAGGGCAGTTGATGCGATGGGTCACAGCCCTGAAGGGCAGGCTGTGATCACGGCCTCCCACTGCAGCAGCAGCTCTTGGTACTCCTGCAGGATCGAGCTGTACAGGCAGGGTTGGATGAAGGAAGAATATGGTACAGGGGAGGGATTTGCATAAATGCACAAAGATTTGGGTTTGAGAAGTGACTGAGGAGGATGAAGCTTTATGGCTCAAGGGTTGCAATCCTTTCTGGGTGCCCCAGCCAGGGTGCCTGGCCACTCCAGTCTAGATGAGTGAAGAGCAAAGGATGACCGGGCTCCCTGCTGGTAAACCTGTGCCTAAAGTTAGGTGGTGTGGAAAGGCCTCTTCAGAAATGTCTGAGCCTGCCAACATATGCATTTTATTTGCATTTGGAGGGATTACATGAAGAAGTAAAATTATAGGAATGCTTAAGGATTGGCAAGGGGAGGGTGTTAAGCAACCATGGAGTATTCTGATTTTTATTTATTAGCCCCCAAACCCAAGTTTTGGCGGGCACAGATTTTAGTGTCTGATTAATTAGTTTGCTGCCACCTTATATGGAAATGCCATTTCTGACTATAATCATAACACCTCAATCTTTTCTAGCATTTCTTGCAGATGTTTCTCAAAGCCTGTTAAAAAAGAAAGTCAGGGCTACAGTGACAATTTCACACATAACAAAACTTTTGCAGAGACAGATCATTGCTTTTCAGCTGGCAGTTCTCTATTCATGTTTATGCAAGATACTGTAAGACACACTGTGAAAAACATAAATGATAAAGGTAGACATATAATATATTGGAGCTAATTGATTGTTACTTACTATTTATGAGCTAGAAATTAAAATACGCATGTAAAATCAAACAAAAGACGTGTGAATGGCCACAGACTTTATATGAGAAGCCTGTGATTTCCTGGCAGTGGCACTGCCCTCTCTGATTCCTTAGGGCATGATTTAAGCCTAATGAAGTCAGCAAGAACTTCAGTTTAGTTCATGGGAGAGGAACTCCCTGGGAAGTGCATTTCACGTTAAGCCTCAGTATAACTTTAATGTATTCAGTCATCTTGAAGAATTTTCCCTATCTTGCCTTTTATAGTGTATGCAAAGCAGCCAACATGCAAAAAGGTCATGTAAATATTTGCTGTTGTGGTCGGATAGCTTAACAGGGACTGACAGGTCTATAGGAAAAACAGCCTGAAACAACTGGTTCCAATTAATGAATTGATACATAGACCCTAGGAAATTATAATACTCTAATATTGCTCAAGTTTTCCTTCCAGCTTTCCTAGACTTTATTTTCTTTCCCATTTCTTCAAATTATAATAGCTAAAGGTTTTGGACTTGAAAATAAAAAAAACAGACACCTCTTACCTGAAATGTTTTGTAACAAAAGAGCCAAAGAAGGTAAACCATGATATTGACATATCAGAGTTTTTTCATTTATTCTCTCTACAGGATATGTGTAAGGCAGGTATATGAAAGAATGAAATATGTGACTTCCCAGGCTAGCACTTGTGCCCAGAATTACTGTTTACTTAAAAGTTTCCTTCTCCTATAATAAAATGTCTTGTGTGTACCTGAAGAAAATGCTTCCAAGGAGCAAGGTCCTGTTTAGTACATACTGTCTTAAGAGAGGCACATTCTGTCTGCTACCAAAAACCTGCTATGCAGGATATTTTAGATGCTGTGTCACACTGGAGCTGATTTTTGTTGCAACAGGTTGTATCAACATGGATCTATTGGGTTCATTGCAGTGATACTGGAGTAGAAGATGTACAGTGTACTAAACAAACCCCTAAGTTATGTAAGTCTGTGTCTGTCACTGCTGTATCTGTTAAATGACTTTCGAATGCAACCTTTATTATTTATTTGCACTGCAGTAATACTAAAGGACCTTGAGTAAAAATGATGCCTCACTGTGTTTGGTAATACATAGTGACAAAATACTTCTGTTTCAGAACCTTGCAACATGAATGAATCAGAATGAAAAGTGTTGAACATAGTAGGAGAGGTAATGAGTGTACAACCTGGATGAACTAATAAAGCTATGTCAGGGTGGCAGTGGCTTTTCTCTTTACCCCAAATCATGCCCTCACAGAAGGCGTAATATCTTTATCCAGCTCTACTATCACTTCATATTCTGATTTAGCAGCAGCAGTTTGAGCCTTCAGCATTTGGTGTCTGCTGGAAGACAGATTTGGCAAATGGAGTAGCTTGTACAGGCCTCCTTTCTTCAGAGGAAAGGTAGGAGGCCAGATGGAGCTGTCCCATGGGTTGTATCTAGCACAGGAGCTATCACTTGGATAAATCTGATCTAATTTTTGTGTTAGATAAAATTTTTAAGTCTACCTCTAATACAGTAAATCACACAAACACCAGAGCCTTCCATTTGACACGGGCATGCGAAGGAAAAAAGTGTATTGCAATTCCATGCATTGTAAGAAGTGTAAGACTTTGGCCAAGCAGAGAAGCGGAGCCTGTCCCTCAGATCACTGTATTTAGGATTTGCTGCTAGGGCTGACAGCAAGTCTCTGAATGAGGACAGCTCTTGGATTTAATCATTGCTCCCCATATTGTTTATATACTTAGGTAGTGATTCTAATGCATAGTTACTATGCTGGGCCTAAGCAGGTTTCTGTTCCCAGAGGAAAATAATGTCATCTCTGTGGTATTATATAAGACTGTCTCTTCTATTTGTTCTTGTTCTCTCTGTCTTTTCTGCATTTCTGGCTACAGAGTACCCAATTCAAACAGGATAAGAGGATAATCACTGCATCAGAAGCTTGTTGATAGCCTGCTGATTAGGGTGTTCTCAGGGCAATACCGTCAATGGTCTGAGCAACTCTAAAGACAGGAGTCCTTCTGGATAATTTTTCAACTACTCAGCTGTTTCATAGGAGACAGGTGCTTGTACCATTGCTTTGCCCAATTACCTTCTGTGATGAATAGACCGTCTGTGGGTATGAGGGCAGAGTGGTGGATGTTGTTTATCTTGGCTTTAACAAGGCCTCTCACATCTCTCATAGCCTCCTTGTAGCCACATGGGGCGGGTAGTGGTGGCCTTCAGGGTGTGTAACTGGCAGCTGGGTTTAGCTGTGTTCTCAAGGGCTGGACTCTAGGGCCAGTGATTTTTAACATCAGAAATGGTTGTTCGGGTGGAATGAACCACCAGTAGGGTCAAGTCTGACACCAGGTTTGAGAGAGGATTTAATGTGCTGAAGGGTCAGATGGCCACTTCACCGGGACCCAATCAGCCAGAGAAATGGACTAGCAGGAACTTAATGAAACTCCAGAGAGGCAAATGCAGCCTTTCATCAGGGACAGAACAGCCCTGCAACAACACTGGCAAGGACAGGTTGGCTTGACAGCAGCTTTGCGGAAAGGACTTACGGAATGACAACAAGGTGACTGTGTGCTAGCGGCATGTCCTTGCAGCAAGGGAAAACTGCATAGCTGGCTATAGGAAAAATTTAGCCAGCAGGTCAAGGGAAGTGATTATTCCCCTCTTCTCACCATTTGTGAGGTTGCACTGTGTCTAGTTTTGGTTCCTCAGTAGATGAAAGATAATGACAAACTGGAGTGAGTCTAGGAAATGGCCTCTTGGCACTCTTCTTAATCATGCACACTGAAGTCTTGGGTCCAAGATCCTGTCTAAAGTAGCTTGAGAGGGCTTCACACAAAGGCAAGCTGTTTGTTAGAGCTCACAGAGGTGAATTTTTGGTGTGGTGCCGTAACCAGCTGTGCTCTTAAATGCTGATGGCTCAAGCCCTAAGTTTGCTACTGATAGTAGTGAGCTTTTTAGAAGTGAAATAACTTCAGAAGTATTGAAGAGAATTCCTGCTGTAAATACAGAACATGTGATAAATGGAGCAAAACTACAAAGGCATGCATGGCCTACATGACTTAAATGCTTCATGGCTATGGATTATTAAAATGATCACATTCTGCCCTTGAACACATCAATTGTACCTTGTTCAGTACTAAAAAACACGGTTTGTAAAAACAGCCGTTACTCAAATAATGAGTTTGATACAGCTGATTATACAGAAAGAAAATGCAATTGGGCAGGATCTCTCCTTCTTCGTGTTTATTGAAGAGGAAGGACAAGTATTCCAAGAAATTTAATTGATATTTTCTTGTCTTTTTTGATTTTGCCCATTTAAAAGTTACTCACAATAATGCCCCTATGTAAAGTACTTGACTACAGTGGCCTTAAATGCTTCACGTATCTGCGTAGTCTTTGGCAGACATCCTTGGAAACTGTACTAGTCAGCTTGGCACCTTTGGCTGGGAGCCAGCCATGGCTTACTGGCTTCTTCAGAGGTCAGGGGCTCAGCTTCTGGTGGACTAAAGCAGAGCCTGCATGGGCATGTCCCGTGCCTGTGTGCATGGAGTTCTCTGATTTTACTATGCTAAAATGTTCTCTGATTTTACTATGCTAAACTGAATGTGAACTGGAGTAAATGCAGCATGGCAGAGCCTCTGTGCCTGCTGAAAAATAGCTCTGGTACGCATGAGACTTCTTGTTCATCTCACTGAGTTGTTCAGTTGTCATTTTTAAAGTATTTTTTTCATTAAATATCACCGGGGTTTTGCGTTCTTCCAAGTTTGCTGCCATTGTTTTGTCAGTTCAGGGTATGAAAAAGTCACCTTGATGGTCAGTTGGGCTATTCTGTGCAACAGAATGCATTTATTGTCCAAAAGTCATCCTGCCAAAACATTGATTTCCACCTGGGGAACTGGGTTAAACTGAAATGTTCTCTGAGAATCTCTAGATGATAGAAGTAACTGTTTACAGTAGATGGAGTTGCTTATACAGGTATATAGACAAAGTTGCCTTTTGGCAATAGGCTTTTTCACAGGTTTTTTTCTGGAATGAGATGGGGAAAATACTGAGTTTTCTTTAGGTAAAAGAAGATGTACGTTTTGGGGGGGGGTTTACTTATTCTTCTTAGCCACCTAAATGTATTTGTCTGTAGAAAAGTGCTAGTACTTTAATGGCAGTTAAAAACCCTTATTTTTCATAACACTTGGGTAGGAAATTTATGTGATTACTGAGTTTTCCATCTGTCTTTTTCATTAAGTAACAAATTATTGCAAGTCACTGTAAATAGCAGAGAAGAATGAAATAGCAGTAAAAAGTAGTACTGGACTAAATAAACAGTTCCTGGGTTTTTTTCTTAAATAGTTATCAAACAACTTACTACCTTGAACAAATCTCTTCAGACTATTCTGCAGAAAAAAATAAATAAAATAAGTAACTGCTTTTATTCATTAAAAGATCTATTTTTTTATTCTCTTAGTACTTGAAGACAACTAAGTATATTTATAGAAATTTTCTGAATGTGGAGGACAGATTTTCAGGAGGGAGTACTAACAGAAGTTATTATGAGAGCTTCAGGCTAGAAATACCACGAGGATCATAGCTATGACCTCAGACTAGTTGAAACTGTGTGTGGTGAAATAGGAGAGTTAAGTCTTGAGGGTATGGAAAGTAAGAACTTCATCTTGAGGAATTTCTTCCATGCTGCAAGAGTTGTTACTGTAATAAACTTGTGTCTGCATAACTTTGGCAGAATTTGGTGGTATGTGTTTGGTCTGTTTATTAGATAGTTTGGGGAGAAGGAGGGATGGGAAGCAGAACAGTGTGGGCCTATGCCATCCTTGCAGTCTTATATATCACAATTTTGTCAAATAAACAGCAAAGAAAAATTGGAAGTATCTTGAAATTTTAGTAAAAAAAAAAAAAAAAATTTAAACTGCTCTTTTGAGGAAAGGCCTGGCAGTGTTTACTGTGACCGCCTGTGGATTTTCCTGAAGTGTTCTGACAAAAACAGTTATCACTGAGACTTCAGAGGCTATCCTTAGTTTTTAAAACTCATGCAAGTAATGATTTGACATAAATATAAATAAGAAATAAGGGTGCTTTTCCTCACTTTTGCTTGTCACCGTTGCTGCTGCTTCCAGCACAAGGGAATGTCCAGACAGACGGTGACTCAATGGATTTATGGTGGAAGATCAAGCTAAACCAGCATGAAAAGACAAAGATTGCCCATCTTCTCAGAAAGATATGGTTAACTGATGGTTAGGGGTGAAGAGTGAAACTAATCTAATGGCATTTTCCCCGTTTTAGTTACACCTTGCTTTGCACCTTGGTTTTCAAGAAGGTCCAGAGCTCCCAATGCATCCAGTTTTTGATTGCTGTAGTCTAACCAGCTTTACTATTACTAGAAATTTCCAAACTGCACATGGAATTTCCAGAGGATATATACAATAGCTGTGTTGGAAGAGAGTAGGAGTGCCTCGTTCATGCCAGTGGTTTTTGGTTCTGTGGGAAGGTTTCAATGCTCCAGTGCCCAGGCATCCTACACCAGCCAAATACAGATTTTATCACCAGTTAATACCTCTCTTCAGATGGATTAAGGTATTGCCAAATGCCAGTAAGATATTTCAGTGCAGAAATTTGCAAGATGTCTTGCCTACACAGAGGGAGTCCTGTAGCTTCACAGAAAAGAAATTCATGAACTCAAATATAAGCTTTAGCTATATTTAGTTTCGTAACACTGAGGAGTTATTTAAGTCTTCTGCCTCAGTTTTCTCTTCTTCATTACAAGAGAATTATGTGAGAAATTGTATTTTTCCATTTAAAACCCATCATTTTAGAGAATTAACAGATACTTGTGAAGGGCACAGAAGAGGACACAATCTTGTTTGTTCATTTATTCTTGATTTATCAGGTATTTAAATCTCCTTTCTTAAATAATGAATTTCTAAAGATAATTTTTGTTCTTTAAACAAAAGCAAGTTGTGATTAGAGTTCTCCTAAGTATGTAAGCTGTCCTTAGAGATCATTGTTTGCAATATAACCATGATAACGTGGTGCTTAGTCAGGTTTAGGTGAGCACCGAGTATGCACTGGAGGTGCTGAGAGATGTGAGCTGGGTGGTTTCCTGACACCAGCAGACATTAGCTCTTGCCAAAAGGACTAAACCTTTACCAGCCGTAACTCAGGGGTTATGGTCTTACCAGCTTAGGTGCTGTGCCAACCCTGTTGTGGTTATGCAGCTCCTTGCTCTAAAAGCCAGCCTAGACCCCGTGAGCTCTGGTGAGATTCACCATCACGCTGTGAGGGCATGTCCTCAGCTCCGAAGTGGGTTTTGCAGCCCAGCAGCACTATCTGAGCTGAACGCCTTCTGTAAACGTGGTGTGTGTGCCTGGGCTCAGAGCTGTGCGGGACTAAAGGCACAGGATGGCTGTGCTGGGCACCCCAGCCCAGTGCTGATGGGCTCAGCCACCCGAGTCAGGTTAACTGTGCATCCTTCATTGCACTGTGTTGTGTTTCATGTAGATCATCCCTGAGAGAAATTATGAAATATTTTGCACATCCTGCCACTGACCCTCTGTAAAGAGGCAGCAAAAAATAACTGTGTTTGAAAGAGCTTCTGTATGTAGGGAAGGAAAGGGCAGTCATGTGGTGCATTCACAGGATCATCATCAGATCTGGGTTTGATGCTTTGTAAACCTTTCTTTGAACATGTTCTTTCGCCTCTCGGGTGTTTAATTTCCCCTTCTGTAAAGCCTACCTCTTTGTTGACAGGAATGTTGTGAAGCAATTTGTTACAAGGCTTATGTTACTAAGGCCTACATGTAAATGTTTTCTGCTGTGGCCTGTTTTTAAGTCTGTGGTCTGTTGCTTGTAGAGTGAAGAAAGATCAGAAATTCCAGAGGTATTTCTGCAGCTAAGTTGTACTACATGACAAAGGGGATGGCTTAACATTATAGTTTGTGTTGTAGCTGTAGGACAGCGCAGGGTTGGCAGTACCTCCAAGCTCCTGGATGTAGGAGCCACATCACTGTCTGACGTGCACTTTCAAAACTGTTGGATGGTGGTTGTTACCTCGTCATCTTCATACATGTTCTCCTAGAGTAGCAGGGAATTTTGTAGTCCTCTTTGGTTTGTGTTCTATAAAACTGGGCACAATCTTCATGTTTCAGGTAAATCTATTGTAACAGAAGCGTATGGGCAAGAGGGACTTGAGGGTACGTGGAGACAGGAACATCCCTTGTGTTTAATTGTCTTTCCAGCAGCTTTGCTGACATACATCCTCTGCCCTAAGAAAAACCATGCCTAAGTTATATTCTGTTTCTTCTTGCTTTAATCTCCATGGGAGTGATTTTTTTAGCTGAAGGTAAAACATACCTCAGAGCTCCAGCAGCTTCCATGGAGTGGAACCTGTGGGTATTGCTGGTGTTCAGAATTCCACCTGGGCATGTTTGGAAGAAAAATAATGTGAGTGATTTTAACTAATGGATTTTGAGTCTCTTTATTTTGTCATGCTCAAAAGGGATTTTTAGAAGTGAGCAGTTAGTTCTGTCAAATAGGAAATGCCCTAAAGCGTTGGTGTATCATGATATGGATCGGACAACTCAAGAGGAAAGGGAGTAGGGTTTTTTCAGGGGCATGTGATTTAAAGGAGAATAAAGAAAAAAAGAATTTATTGTGTCTTTGAAAATATATTTTCTCTGTCAGGTGAGATTGGGGCCAAAACATTGCTCCAAGTTGTATGTTTAAGCTGTCTGTTTTAAGACATAACATGCATATTTGCTTTGAAAATTCAAGACTCAAGGACAACTGTGATTTTGCTTTTGTGGGAGTGTCGAAGCACAGGCAGAATCAAGACTGTTCTGCAATGATTTAGACTTGTGTAAGGAAGTTTTTTCAACTCTGCCACTTACTCTGTGTTAATGGTTTCAGTAGCTCATTATTGAGTCTGGTTTTAATGGTCTGAAATACAAAACTAGCATTTTAAAATTCTGAACTAACTTCTAAACTGGGCAGAAAAGAGAGTCACACCCAACTGCAAAGCTGATATGCAAAGTCTGTTTTAGCCAAAAAATCTCCTTTTTTTGGCCACTAAATCCAAGAAAGTTTAACTGCCAAAACATAGAAGGTTCCTTATGTTCTTCATAGGAACTGAAAGCTATCATCAAAAAAAAGTATGTCTTTGCATGTCTTGGAAGAGTGAAATAAATGCAACCATTAACTTGCTTAATTATTTTTTTACAAATATATTTAGTTTCTGAATCCTAAAGAGTGTTTAGCTGCATAGAGTATTTGAGCAGTAAAAAGACAATTTTACCTAGAAGAACATAAAGAAATAAATGATGTCTCAAATTATAATAAAGAGAAAAATAGTTTAATAGCTTACTAAATATTGGCATTAGAAATAAAAGTCATACGAAAACTCTTCGCAATCTTTGAAAGAACACTAGTTAAATTTCAGTCTGAAAAAATTTTTCCAGACAATGGAAAATGGAAATTTGTAGTAGGATTCACATGGGGTTTGATTGCAATATTAATGAACAAAGAAGTATCATCTCTTGTTAATAATACAAAGATTAAGTTAACAGCTCTATTTTATAAAAGCAGCCTAATATTAAATAATGGTTAGGTAATGCTGAATAGTCTGTTTAGTATTCAGGAAAGTTAATATCTTACTTCCTAAGAGCAAGCACAATTCTCTACCCACTGATTGTAGGAACATCTGATTGCTTGTGCCTTTCTCTATAGCAATTGTGGACAATATAGGGACAAAAATACTAAGGGCTAAGGGGAGAGAGTGCTCATCTTAGCTTGAAACGCCTTCTCTTCATTAACTGCCTTTGTATTCTAGGACCTCAGCTTTTCCCACTGCTTTTGCTCAGTGTTTGTATCTCGGCACCATAAACTGCCCATCCTGTTGCTGATGACCTTCAAGTGTGAATCACTGACTTACCATCTAAATTTTGTGATGTGCTGAGATTTGCTGATGACTGATGGTAACTGCACTGAGGGCCTTGTGTTCCCAACCCTCCTGACTATATTGGTCATGGGAGAACAACGTTACAGTGCATCTACACTGCAACTGCTGTGGTGAATCCAGGCTGTGTAAAACGTTCTGCCTGGCTTTAGCCCACCTGTGTTAATTACTGGTCAATGCAAAGGCCTGGCAGCACAGAATCTTCCCAAGACTGGAGATGATCCAGTAGAGGGTCACAAGGATTATTAACTTGGTTGGAGACTCTTTGCTCTGACAGGTTGAGAGCTGGGACTGTTCAGCCTGGAGAAGAGAAGGCTCAAGGGCAGCAATGTCGTCAATGTACTAAAGAACCTGAAGGGAGGGAGCAAAGAAGAGCCAGGTTCTTTTCTTCTGTGCCCAGTGAGAAGACCAGAGAAAACAGTCACCAAATGAAACGCAGAGAAAATACTCACCTATTGAAACATCTGAGATTCCCTCCTAATATCAGCAAACCCTTCTTCACTGTGAGATTGACCAAGCACTGGCACAACTTTCCCAGAAAAGCTGCGGAGTCTCTGTCCTAGAAGATACACAAAAACTGTCTGGACATGGTCCTGTGCAAGTGGCTGTAGCTGTCCCTGTTTGAGTGGGATGGGGGGTGGACCAGATGACCTCTAGAGGTGCCTTTCAACCTCAGCCATTCTGTGATTCTGTGATCTGCCATATTTTCACACCACTGCAGAAGCGATACTTGCTCCATCTCATACAGACAGCAAGACAGTAAAGGTGTCTCCTCCTGGGACAATGCAGTGTTGTACAGAGGCACCTAGGTTGGCTCAGAGCACAGTGCACTCAGCTGGGCTCACCAGTCCGCATTTCCTTGTATCCAAAATAGTTCAGCTGAACAGTTGCTTCTGAATCTACTCCCTACTGCTGTACATCCCCGGAAACTGCTTAGTTTAGTTGCAGTCCTGTGGCAGCTTGTTTCCTGCTGTGCAGGTCCTAATAAACCTTCCCACATTGGAAATGCTCACGAGAAGACCTTTTGGTTTTCTTTAGGAGCCAGGCTAGAACTCAGGGTTAGAACTCATCAACACCATCAAGTCCAGACTGATTTCTTCTGTTGACTGAGATAGCTCTTTCTGAGTGCTTTAGTCCTTGGAGGGCTTTGGAGGTCACAGTGGCGTGGGACTGGGCTGTAGCAATGCTCATGAGCCACACTCGTGCAGTGCTGGCTGGTGGAATACAGGCACATGCTGGTTATACAGGAGTCAGGAGGGGCCTGGCAGGGCCAACACAGGCATCACAGAAGAGGTACATTGTAGCCCTTCATTCAGTCCCTGGTCTGTAGTATTCATGTTTCTTTCCATTATTGAGCATATCACAGCCTCTCATTCCCTGAAAATAGCTATTTCAGAAAGGCATTCTGTCTTGAGTGAATAAGAATGTCCGTATTTTGCAGTTCAGCATCTAAGATCACTCATGTTTCTCCCTGAGTACTAAGCATGATTACTAACAGTGCTGTGAAACTGAAAGGTTCCAAAATTCCTCTTGTTTTTGTGGGGAACCTCAGTTTTACACCTGGCAGGAGTTTCACCTGAGGCTTTATGCTATATAATGTCAGCAAATTGAACTGTGAATATAAAATTCCTTGTGCTAAAATGAAAATCTTGGGTTTATTGACAAGTGTGAGCTAAAGTGCAAAATTTATGTATAAGGAAAGCTGGGTGCTATAAAAGAATAAATTTCTTCTTCAGCTACCTTTTTAAAAGTACCTTGTGATTTACCAACAACTTCCAATACAGAGCAAACTTGGTGTGTTTGAGATTTTCCATCAGGATTCCTAAGGTAAACTTCTGGTTTATCTAACTGAAGTACAGTAAGAGGCTTCTCAGTACTGGTACTAGCACATTTATCAAGGCAGAACCATATAATTGTTCTATGCGCTATTCCAATAGTCTGTTGAAAAGGAAAATGATGTATGTGCTTCATTTTTTAAAGAGTGTGAGTTGGTTTTTCTCTTCTTATTATGGACTTGGTCTGTGTTACACATAGACTTTGAAACCAGATCATTACCGTGCACTTCAGAATATGTAACGTCCTATTACATTTGCTTGTAGGTGTATTATATCTTCAGTATGGAGATGAAACAAAGCAGTTGAGGATGCCGAATGAAATCACAAGCACAGACACAATTCGTGCCCTTTTTGTAAGTGCCTTCCCCCAGCAGCTGACAATGAAAATGCTGGAATCTCCAAGCGTCGCCATTTACATCAAGGATGAGAGCAGAAACATATACTATGAATTGTGTGATGTGAGGTAAGACATGGAATTATAGCTACTGGTTTCATGGGTTTGGGGGTTTTTTGTATTTTTTGTTCGGTTGTACACTTCTTATAGAACAGAAAGGAGTGGGGTTGATGAGTATCTGACAGAGAGTGGCCTGACACATAAAGGCATGTTCAGTGGTATCTGAGTAATCCAGGAGGTCTGGTCTGGCAATGCCTTCAGCTGTAGGTGCAATATCCATTGCACAAGCCACTGATAAATGGCATGCCATGTTGAAATATTTGTATAATACACAAAGGTTCACATATTCAACATGTTTATTGAATTTTAACTGAGACACAATCAGTTAAAATACAGAATACAGAATAAACATTTAAAGAAAAGCTGAGTTGTTTCTTTGCTGGGAGTGCAAAGCCTGATCTCATGAGCCTGAAGTAACAAACATGAATGTCACTAATGTCCTCACAACAATGCCATCTAACACAGCCGAAGCTCTGTGGCACTGGTGACCACTGCTGCAGCCCCACCACCTTCCTGTTATATGTCAGGATGCAGCAACTGATACAGTCAAGTACTTACCTTCACTAATTCAGAGCTTGGTCAATATATGGTTCCCGTTTCTATCCTTTATTTTGTGAGAGTGCAGCTTCTTAATTAACCAGGTTTCTTCAACATAAATTCCAGGGTCTCAGGGTCCCTAGAAAGTCCCAAATCATGCATAAATAAAGCTCTTAGGTACACCTCAGACATGTTACACTTTGTAAAACTGTAATAAAAATGGACAGAGGAGCGTAAGAAGATGGAGAAAGTGGAAAAGCTGTTTGCTCTCTGCTAGTCTGCCACTAATGCAGGAGAATTATGTGGTGCAAGAGAAGTGTACTGTCCACTGCTGCCTTGTTCTTCTGGAGATCCTACAGCTAAGGTGTTTCTCCATATCATGTAGTTAGAAGAGTAAGTTGGAGCTTTTCTAGCTCTTCCCCATCCAATTCCCCCATTCCTGTTCCTCATCTTTGTACAGCACCACACTCCATTTTCTCACCTCTGTCTTGCTCTCCTCAAGCTGTCTATCCAGTCATTAGCCAGTCTCTTGGATTTCAGTTTCTTTTAACCTTACTTGCTTTGCAGACTCCCACACCCGTTTGGCCACTGTAATGCCTATGTGAATTTTTTCATCAACATCATCATCTTTCAACGTGTACCCAAGTTTCTTATACATCAAACAGTTTATTCACAAGATCAGATTAACCGACTGAATCACGATAAGTGTTACTACATCTCTGTTGCCAAGTGCGTTATTGCCAACCATCATTTAGCCCACTGGTTCCTTTTCTCTCCCTTTATCCCTCCATCTTCCCTTGAGTTTCAGACTACCAGATTATGACTTCATCTCCTCCCTGCCCCTGAGAATGCGGTTGTTGATTATCTTAATGCCACTCCACCTTTTTTTTCCCCTTGCTCCCATTGCAGGCGTCACTCTGCCAGCCTCAGGCCTGGCTCAGTCCCAGCATCTGCTTCCTCTGTTCCTATGCCTGTATTGTAGAGCATTTCTAGAGGAAATCCCACAGCCCAGCTGACTTCGTCCATAACAAAATGCCCTTCTTCAGGTCTGCCACCCTTCTAACTTAGCAAACCTCAGCAATTCCAGGTTAATTGAGTCCCTAACATGCACTACCAGTTGCATTTTCACCACCTTTGAATAATTTCCCCAACCATTTCTCCATTTCTGTTCCTTACTCTTCACAAGATCTTGCCAGTGTCTCCCCTCAGAGAACAGATGAAATGAAGCATCCTTTTTCTCTCCTTTGTTTGCCACGTCTTCCTTCAATCCTCTGCTTTCTTTCCCTTAAACACAGGGGTTTCAGTCAGCTCTTTAAGCTATCCATCTCCCTCAGAGGCTGCTCCATGTTCTTCTGTGCCTTGCATTAGGCCATCATACTTCTTCCCCTCTCTCTTTCTCTCTTTCTCTCTTTCTCTCTTCCTCTCTTCCTCTCTTTCTCTCTTTCTCTCTTTCTCTCTTTCTCTCTCTCTCTTTCTCTCTTTCTGTCTCCCCTCCTCTCCTCCTCTCTCTCTTTCTCTCTTTCCCTCTTTCTCTCTTTCTCTCTTTCTCTCCTCCTCTCCTCCTCTCCTTCTCTTTCTCTTTTTCTCTTCTTTTTTCTTTCTTTTTCTTCTTTTTTTCTTTTTCTTTTTTTCTCTTCTTTTTTAAATTTTTTTTTAATTGCTGGGGACAAAGCCCTGTCTTTATACTTAAGTCCAGTCTCTTCCTTAAAGTGGTTCAGGGCTCTGCATCCAGTGTAGACCTCAGATTTTTGCTCAAGAACATCCCTATTGGACAGCCTTTTCTCTCCCATCACATAGAGAAAAAACACTCATGTAATTCTTCTCTTTTTAAAATAGCAACTGCTGTAATCGTCTTTTCTTGGCATTTGACACAGGTAATAGGTAATCTTACTTGCTCTTACCCATTCAAATGAAGCAACAAAGATCATTCTCCTAGTTTGACAAGCAGATTGTTCCGCATGCATTTATTTTTCACTTGTCCTCTGACTCTATCTTCTCCATCTCATTAAACCCCTTCTCTTCATTATGAGGGCTCTTCCAAGCCCACTTCAATGCTACTTTTCATTTCTTGTTGAGTACCAAGTGCCATCTGCTTCCACTTGGTGAATAATGCCAGCTTGAATTCACGTCTTCAATTTTCAAACAAGTGCCTTCCCGCTCTCTCAGGCAGCCCTCTAACATGCTTGGAAGGTGTTCTCCAGAGACATCTGCAAAGCCACTGCTTTGGTCTCCTTCCCACTCTCTCTGTTGCACTGCCTACTCAGATCATGCCCGTGGTTCCAGCATTTGTTTATTGCTCCTCTGGCTGGAGAGACTACGATCTTCTGAGTTCTTTTTGTTCCCTTATCTTCCTGCAGCAATCCTATTGTCTTTTGTGACTCCTATTCACCTTCTAAGCTGATGAAGAGGTTGTCTTCCTGGGATGTTTACACAGCACACACATATCAGTGAGGCCTATGAACATGCCAAGGGCATCTGGGAGCTACAGTAATGCAAATTATAGTAATAATAAAAGTACAGTAATACGTACCTGTTATCAGTAATGTTTATCTTAGAATAGCAGCATGAGGTGAAATACATTCATGTCAGAGATCAAATGCCTAATATTTTGGTGCTTTGCCTTGCAGCAATGTTTTACTTTAAAGTGTCATGTTTCTACAAGAAATATTTATGGAAAATGCTTTTAAAAAAAAAACTCCGGTTGTTTGAGGTACCATCTCATAGCCATCAGACAGAAAAGACAGCAGATAAAATGTATTTAAATGAATAATATGCCATTTCTTGAACAGAAGATGAGAGAGCTTGCTTTGTATTGAGAAGAACATAGTCCCAAGTCTGAGGCAGACAATGGTAACTGAGACTACCAGTACAGGTCTCAAAGCAAAAGGGTCACATTCGCAAGATGGAAAACAGTTTATGTTACCATAAATAATTGAAGAGCTTGAACTTGCTGCAAGGTAGCTATTTTCCCATGCAGTCTACAAGTAAACACTCATAAATACTAAACTTCTCATCAGCCCTCCAGTTCTTTAACACAAGACACTGATCTGTCTCTTAAGCTGCGGGGTTTCTTTAATAACTACTTGACATCTACAACAGCAACACAAGTTCTGACTAGCTACCCATTCAAAGCAATCACTGATTGTAATATGACGGTGTAAGAAAGAAATTGGACCTGCCCAACAATCATTCCCTTCATTTTTAAATTATAATCCAAGTGATTAAGATCAGTTCACTAGACTTGTAGCTGCACCTGGAGGAAAGGAATTCAGTCACATGTGTAAGTAAATTCTCTAGAGATCACTACAGGGAAATGAAAGGAATCGCAGCTTTGAAAGGATGCAAGTGAGCATAGATTGGAGGCTTTGTTACTGATTAAATGTGAACCAGAAATCAGCAGAGCTCAGGGCAAGTGTCAAAGCCACAAAATTATTGGAAGGTAGGTCTTGAAACAAAATAGAAAACTCTCCTGTCTTTCCTAAATGTAGTAGTTAAAAAATGAACTAATCAATGACAAAGCACAGAGTCCTAATAAAACAAAAGTATTCTCATAGGGCTTTTCATCTAAACCACTTCTGTGTAAGCTTTCATCAAAATTTTTGCTAATTTGTTTCTGTAATACTTACTTTTTCCCTTTAAAAAACTGTCTTTATTATAGATAAAGTTTAGAGGAAGAATTTATCTACTACTGAATTTTTAGCTTTTGTGGATTTTTTTTCAGCTTTGTGAACAAGCTAATAATTAAAATTTTCTCAAGAATAATTACAGTTAGAAAGACTGCTTTTCTTTTTATATTCTTGCTTCTTGGAATAGCAAAAATTTATGTGGGCTGAGTTCACAATAAAACATGTAAATATTAACTAAATCCTTTTTGAATGCTATGTAAATGTTGAAGTTCTATTGTCTTCAAAGAATTTTCACTCTACGGTGGGATCTTGAAAGAAACTTAACACTATCTAATTTTTATGGGTGTGGAGTTCTAGTGAAAGAATGATACTTCCCATGGGAAAGAGAATCAAAGTAGGCTTTTGTTTGTGTGCATCTTAGTTATGGCATTTACGTTTTCCTTATAGATCGGCTGCAGACCTACTATGTTTGTCTGTTACCTGAAACTTTCAGGCAACAAAGTAAACAAAACTGCTTTCATCTGTTGTCATTGCTGGTTCTTTTAATTCCAGGAATATTCAAGACCGATCTTTCCTTAAAGTGTACAACAAAGATCCTGCACACGCATTTAATCATACTTCCAGAGCTGTAAATGGAGATATAAGGGTAAGTACTAGTGCTGCATTTATACTCTTTTCCTCTAGGTTTTATGCTAAATGTTTAAGTTCTGAAATGTAGTATGTACACAGCAATTCATAAAATCAGGGGTATATGTATGATACATACACAGAAGAGGGAATAAATAACGCTTGTTGCAATGTGTTTTACCTGCTTTTCTTTATCCAGTTATTTGCCCTGGGAATTAACTGGTTTCTTGATCTTGTTTAAATGCAGTAAAGCATGTGAAACAAGACGTAGTCTTTAATTATGTATTTTGTGACACAGACAATACTCAGAGTTTTTTGCAGCTTCATATTCTGTGTTTCCAAACCCTTTAGAGTGAAGTATGGCATGGTGTTAGTACACTCCAGCAAAGTTTCAGCAGGGATTGGTTCCCAGTGGCTGAGCAGATGTACCTCACTTGAAGTCTGCTGAAACTCTTTGTAAATGACAGTTTTGGATAGGAAATTCTGATAAACATTGTGATGTAAATGGTTTTGTCTTTTTCTAAAATTTCCTACCAGTACTGAAAAAGGATGAGTATATTTGCATTTTCAGGTAAACATTTATTTGTATTAGGAAAGCTACAGAGAATGCATTTGAAACATCTGATTTGTCTCTCTCACTGTGTCTATCTTTTGCTGCTATCTGCTGATATCTTTTTGTTATCTGTTGTGTTACCTCTCACCCCGATGCCAAGAGGGCAGGAGATGCAGCTGTGGGGCACCCCTTCCACCATGTTACCTGCAGCTGGTGTTGCAGGAGAGGGGGGTGGTGGTGGTGGTGAGATTACACCACCTCATCTCCTCCCCACCCATCCTCGGTCTGTCCACAGGAAACAGTACAACCAAGCCAACTCAGTGGGGCCAGAAGAGAATGCCACTACTGTCCTACCTGCGTTGTGGCTTTTATGTGCCTTCCAAAGCTGATTCAACTGTGCAGAAAATTTCCTGTGATTCCCTTATTGTACATTTGCTACTTGGTTTCATTATCAATTCTGAGCATGTCTCACTGCTTTATTAGTATGTTTTGTGAAAGTACTTCTTGTGTTTCAACAGTTTAAGGCCACAATATTTCAGAATTATTGAAATAGTTTTATTTACAGGCACTATTCTCAACCACCTCTCATTTATGCACTTCAATTATAAAAAGGTCCTTTGGATAGGTCAGAAATCTAATTACTTGATTTTTCACACTGCTGCACACACAACATGAGAAAGGAAATGGATATGCTTCAAAGGGAAGATGTGATAGTTTTTTGTGTATTCTGTAACATTCTGAAATTCTTCAGTTCTAGTTATATTCCTGTGGCAGTAACTGGATGTATGCAATACATCTCATTCATATTCAAAGGCATGACATACTGTCATTGTGCATTATGGCATTAATGCTTGTAACCGTGGCTTTATGCAGTCATGTTATACTGTTCTTGTTCCATGTACAGTAGATGCTGAAGGTATATATTGTGGCTTTATTTGTGTGTTCTAGGCCTGTTTGAAGGTACTACTGTAGTTAACTACATATATTTGAAAGTAAAAATTACTTCTTTTGCCCTCTTCCAGGCATTTGCTGCCTAGCAGAGTTGTTTTGAACACAGGTGCTGCCTCTGTGCAAAAACTGCAATTATTTGAATTGCTTGTTTTAAACTCCTATGTTGTACAACAGATATGCACACTCAACGTCTCCTGATTATGTCTGAGTTAGCACCTTCTGGTCATAACTAAAAAATAATGGTGACACAGTGATGACCTTTGCAGAGGTGGTGTTTTCATGGCAGAATATTGTGTTTTACTTTATGGAAATGCAAAGATGCTATTTTGAAATTCTGTGCATCCAGCAAAAGAGCTATTTTCTCGTTTGGCTTTTGCTTTGCATTGGCAGATTTCTTGTCTTTCTGGTCTGAGAAGTGAAGTCAGAGCCAGGATGTTCATAGTGGCTTTGTGGAGAAACATGCAAAAAGTCTTCCCTTTGATCTGTGTGAACTTCTGCACTTCAAAGTTATGAGCATGAAAACAAGTGATTTCTTTAGCTCCAGAAATACTGAAACCTGTTTTTCTAAGGATGTGTCTCTTTTGGTTGGGTTCTTCCTTCTGCAGCAACACTCAGGTCCTAACTGAGGCTTTTTCCAAAGTAACAACATTCTCCAGTGGTCATCCTCTGGAGTCTAAAAAGCTGCACCACACTGCAACTTTTCTTCTCTTTGGCAGAAGTACAATAGGATCTTCCATGAAATCTCCTAATTTGGTAAAATTTATAGGGAGGTAGTAGTCTTATGGTTTCTACTAATTGGTTAAATCTGGTTGAAATTTGCCTGGGGATTCACAGGTTACTTGTTCAGCAGAAAAAAAACCCACCAATAACCAGATGGGCTATTTATCCTTCTTTCTTTAGCAAACCAGAGTCAAGGAGGGGGAATTGTGAGGGTTCTAAGTGAAAAACATGCACATTTTATGTACTGGTATTGCAGAGTACCCATGAGATTGTAGAAAAACCTTTGCTTCTTATCTCTCCTGTTATGTTTGCGTATCTTTGTACTAGGCAAATTGATGTTCATCAATTTCATACAATATATGCATGCTAAATTCACTACAGTGGGAAGCAGGGAGTGTGTGCTTGGCATCTTGTTTAACTGTTTCAAAATACCTACAGAAAAGCAGCTGATTGTCAGACTGTTGAAAAGCAGTACTTAGAATATCATGAATTAGTCACTGTAAGTATATTTTTTCATGGTGATACTCTAAATGTGGTTGTATCTCCTGTCATCTGTGAGTTAAAACTTTATTTTCTTGATGTTTGGGAAAGTTTTGCCTTTACAGATTTTTCTACTGTTTGTCTTCTTGTCCCTTTGGAATGTTTATCCCTGGGTTTGATGAAGTTCAGGCTTCTATTCATGTGCTTTATAATAATTTCCATGTAACTGGCCCAAAATAATCTTAAGAAAATAATGTTAGCTGCCAGCTTGAACACCTGTTTTAACTACCAAACAGATGTGAGACCTGTATAAGAATTGGCAGTAACACTTGAAGTATTAAGTATTATCCATATGGACAGGAAGAATCAGAATGCACAAGAAGAATGTGGGATCTGTAACTTTCAGATCTTCTATTGAACCATTCAGCTTTCATGTCCATTATTTCTAATTTTCCTGCTCTTCTTTGTCTCATGCATTTTTCTGAGTGGGTTGTGTTTGAGAAAAGGGAATTGGCTGAGGGTCCAAGCAAACTCCAAAGGAAAGTTTTTCTTAAAATCCTCCTGAGTGCCTCACTTGCTTACTGGTATTGGCCACTTACATCTCAAACAGCATGGTCTGTTTGACAGGTGTGCCGTGTAGAATGCTGCTAAGCAAGAAGTAGTCACATAGTGCTGTCTCACTGAATATTTGTGTTTGTGCTCTTCCTTTTTTATTTTTCCTTTCCCAAACTGTATGCTGTAAATCTACAACAGCTGGGTTTTTTTAAAAAAATGCATCTTCACATTGCTGCCTTTCATTCATTTATTCCTTCACCTGAGCTTGTATCATTTATCAGCACTTTCTAGGACAAAATCCTGTCTTATGAACAAATGTTTAGATGGTCTATTTATTCCCCTTGGCATTGTTGTGAATTCCAGTATAAATGCATGTACACCGCCATGCTGCTCTGTGCCCTTAGTTACCATTTGTGGTTTGCATAGGTTGGAAGGGGAAGGGCCCAGGTTAGCAGTGGTGGATAAACTGAATG
>VYZQ01037753.1:96485-110175 GCA_013400655.1 Mystacornis crossleyi
TAGATACTATTGCTATACCAACATCTTAAAAAATACTTCTGGGATTTTTTTTAATTTTCAAATAATGAGGATGGATTTTAAATTTATATGAAGCTGCCGTTGAAAGAAAATGTTGTGTTCTTGACATGAAACCTCTCAAAGAACATAAGTTTGCCACACCCATGCAATAATCTCCCAGTTAGTCTGAGAGGAGTGTCATATGGTAGATATCACAAAGCAGTTACCTGGAAACTCCCAGAGAGTGAATTTTTAGGGGGAGAGTTCTTTATTTCCCACTAACAGGCCTGTATTCAAGCTGGTCTGCCTTTCATGTTGAGGTTTGCTGAGAGCTTACTGTGGAGCTGATGAAGTTACTTAAAGACAACATATTATCTGTTTTGGGTGAAGGTCTTTCCAGCCCTTCATTAAAACTAGAAACCTTATCTCTCGTGTATGTCTGGGGTTCTCAGGCAAAGATTTTGCTGCCTTCAGTGAGAGCTTGCCCTGAATAAAAAACATACGGATTGGATTTGAGTCCATTTTTTATTGTCTACTAGTTTCTGGTTTTGTTCTTACTCCACCTCTTTTTACATAATGTTTCTTTGTGCCAATTCTTTAGACGTTTTGCTCTTTCTTCTTTTTTTTTGCCCCTGCTTTCCTTGCTTTTAGTACAACAGTGTGCACTAATTTGAGTGCTTGAAATTCCTAAATAGCTGACAGAGTCAGATGTTGCTGGAGCACCCTGAACACATTGATAGATGATAAAAATGCTCCTGGCTGTGACCTCCCTTACCAGGAGGGGAGGTCCTCCTTTACTGCCTTTGTAAACCAGGTAGCTTATCTGAATTGTAGGAGTCACGCAAGTCAAAGTCCAGTCAAATTTTATGACTTCCAGGTAGCTTTCCAAATGAGCTGCTACTCAAACACTGGTTAAAAATCACCTTTTGAAATCCGGCATTTTGCTACCATGGTTCCCAGAACCAAGTGGAGTTAGCAACAATGTTTTTTCTTGTTCAAACAAGCCATTCTTCTTGTCATGCAGGACCTTAGTTTCTCCAGTAAATTTTTCACAAATCCAAAATGTGTTTAGTTCATGTGATCATGTCCCAGATTCTCTGCTTCTATTAGTCATTAGCCTTACAAATACTAAAGAGAATTAATTCTGTCCCTATCTTCCTTTTAACAAAGAAGAGTAAACCATTACCTGGTGTTTAAGAGAACACAGTTATACATATGAGAATCTTGATTCTTCTCCATGTTGGATTGCACTTTCTCTAATAAGGGCTCTGGAAAACTAATCAGTCTTCTGAAAATATGAGCAGTAAAAATATCTTTCCTTGGATACAGGTTAAGATCTGGGGTTAAAAAAAGCCTCAGTTGGCAAAAGCAAGACAGTTGCAAATATCAGCACGCAATAGGACTCCATGAGAAATGATGTGATGCTGAAATTATTTTTTGTCTGAATAGATGCCTTTTTTTACATCATTGCAAATTTGAGTTCCATGTGACCGAGTGAAAAGACTGAACGGGTGTGTTGGGTAAACAGCTTGTCCCTGTATCACTTGGTATTTACTATAGATAGCTTGACCTTTGGGTAAACTAGATTGTTTACTTCAGCCATGCTGACCAATTTGTATATTTTTTGGGATAGAAGGAAGTAAAATGAAAAGAAAATGTAGGATTCAAACAGTATGGGAAGAAGTTTGTGATCTAAGAAGACTCTTAGTTGGTACACTGACAGCACTTCTAATTTCAAAAGACATACAACTGCAAATGCTGTTTGACCTTACAGCCATGAGCTGTGGTGTGGCTTGGATACTTTCATTGCAAAATCCAGTTGAATTAAAGACTTTCCATAACCATTTTTCCTGCCAATAGTGCTGACTCCAGAGCTCAGCACAGCAGCTTATTTCTTCTGACTTTCTATGTCCTTATATTGGAGGAAACAGGTGTAAACATGCTGCTTATGTCTTTTGACTATCAGCTCTGGAAAATAACATTTTTATACTATTTACATTCTAACCCATTTCGTGTATCTGTAATAGGAATTGTATTTTGACTCAGTTGTTTGGTAATGTAAGATGAGACCAAGGGTTATGCTTTCTTTATGTTCATTTAACTGTATCAACTTGTTCAGTTTTGTCTGTAGTGCAATAAGAAGAGATACAAATATGGAACAAAAATAAGAGCTCAGTCGTTAGTACACGGAGTCAGAAAGCCATGCATTTCTTTTGATTTATGAGTGCAGTTACTAAAAGTATTTTTCTTTTAAATAGCAGAAATCTGATATATAGCATATTTAAACCAAATACAAATGCTGATCTGTACCAGAACTGTACATCTTTGAAACTATTCCTTTTTTGGAAAAAAAAGAGATGACCCCATCAGCTCTGTGGTGCCCTGAGGAAGTGCTGAAATTGAGATTGGTCTGAAGGGTTTGGCTCCCTGCATTGGTGGTGGTTGTCTATGTTTTGTACATGGTGTCCTTCATCTCTTCAAAGAGAATGGGGAGGAGGGAGGAAATGCTTTCTGCATTTTCATGAATTACATGACTCTGTTTGTTCTCAGAAAATTCTACCATAAAAAGCATCAGTGGAAAAATCAAAAGAAAGGAACTGTTGGTTTGAAAGCAAAAGCAACAATTGGTTTGAATGCAGCACTAGTTATGAGGGTTGCCATAATGTTAACTTTAGAAAAATAGATCAGTAACAGCTTTTATATATTCAATCCAAACAATCTAATAGCTTATGGGATGGGTGGGCCATGCTATACTGATGAGATAAATGTGGATATTGGCAAACCAATGATGTAATTATGTAAATCCGACCTTTTTAGGATTGAAATGTGTTATGTTTTAGTGTGTTTATATTTTTGTCATTTGTGATAACACCCTGAAAAATCTTGGCTGAAATGCTAAGAGGTTTCTTAGTGCACTCATCATTCTGTCTGCATAGTACATGAAGGAAGCATAGAAAAATAAAGCATGAGAAATTTATTAACTTCTCTCTTCTTAATTGCATAATCTAAACATTTTTTTTTTACTCTCATATTTCATTTGTTCATAGGAAATTAAATACATAAATAGGCAGAAATGAGTGCCTGTTAACTGATCTGGGTGTTTGTCTTGCCAGTCAGGACTAAAGCAATGCAGACTGGTAGCAGGGAGATAGCTCAAATGATGAAATGCTGCTGGGGAAACGAAGTTCCACACAGAGGCACTGTGATTTCAGACAGGCCAATCAATGCAAAATGTGCTCCATCTCATCCATCTATTTGCTCACTTCGCCTAAAGCCTGAAGTGTGGCTAGACTGGAAGCTCTCATGGGATGGCTCTGGGTCACGCTCCAAGTGGCCTTGTGCTCCCTTCCCTTCCAAGCAGAGTTCAGCCAATGTGTTGTCAAAGTTGTCTCACTGACAGCTAATCTGTGACGGTAGGTTCGGCACAGGTATGACCAGCCTAGTCCAAATACAGAGCCCATTCCTGTAGCTATATTTAAGGGGATGCATGTTGTGAGCTCACCGTCTTATGGGAAGAAGAGTGATACTGCTTTTCTCTTATTTTTTTGTTTGCTTCTTGTTTTACACCTGAAAAAAAGGTGACCTCAGCGTAGAGATTGAACATTATGATGGCCAAAGAGCTCTTGATGTGCAGGTGTTCTTGGGGTCCTAAGTCTGTGTGGTACCAGGGGATTGATAACACGATGGAATTGATAAGGGAAAAAGTTTTCTGATAAGTAAGGGCTGCAGCACATGTGCAGGTACACACACATGACATGTCCCATCACTTGTCAGAGCTTGGTAATGATTTCATCAAACCAGAATTTCTGTTGTCCCCCACTAACAGCCAGACGTGTACAGAGGGCAGCAGCCACCTCAGCATTCTCTCTCAGCACGCAGTCCCACTGCACGGGGCCTCTCAGAGGTGCTGCACGAAGGCCTCACTTGTAGAGAGCTGTTATTTCTTGCAGATGAAGCTGTTTGAAACCCTAACTGCATCTTCAGTGGTAATGGCTGAACTAAGTGCTAGGTTTCAAAAGATATTTATAGCTTTAAACTGCAGCTCAAATATCTTCGTTTTGAATGTGAGAGTGGATTGCAAAGGCAAGTGATGGTGTTATCTTCTTTTCCCATGTTCTCAAGCATTCATGGGTCGCTCCAGGTGGCATTTACCTGAAGTGCTCTGCTCACTTCTTTCCTAAAAACCACCCTCATGTTCTGACCACACTTTCCAAAAACCCCACAAAGCCTCAGACTATTAAACAAAACTAAGTAAGTTTATGTTGGATGTTCTTCTTTCTAGTCCCTCTTCTCCTTCCGTTTTTGCCCTCTCCTTCCCATTCCTGCTATGCTAGGCTACAGCATTGTAATAACAAGAAGTAATGCAAAATATTCTAGCACTGAAGAAAATTTGCATTAGTGCACCTTTTTCCACTTCATTCTCGTTTTTTTTCTTCATTGCATTTTTTGTTGACTTTTCCTTCATATGCTAGTCTCTTTAACTCTTCTTCTTGTCAGTTTCTCTCTTCCCAACCTAAGTAAGTCTCTTATTTTTGTTTCTTTTTTTATTTATTATCCCTTTCTAGTTTCCCTACTAATTTCTCAGCACTCCATCTCCAATATTACTCTCTTTCATCGTTCACAAACCCCTATTTACTATACTTCACACTCTCATTGCCTTTTTTTTTTGTCTTTTTTCCTTCCTTCTGTAGTTCTACACTAAGAATTCCCTGTTACCTTTCCACATAATTCTTCTTTACCTCCTGTCTCTCTTCCCAGTCTCAGGGAATCACAGTCATTTAGGTTGGAAAAGATCTTAAAGGTCATCAGTCCAAGTCATGAGTTAAGTGTTAGTTAAATGTCTGCAACATATGACTTGCTTCTTTTATTAATATTTCTGCCTTACCTACGAACTAAGAAGGAAAATTTTCATGCCACAAACTCAGTTCTCTGCATTTAAAAAGTTAGAAAGTTTAGGCATAAATAAGTGTGCTAATGGTAGGACAGGAAGAGGAAAATGAATGTGCTTCTGTATTCTCTGCTGATAAATAAATGTTTATTGCCAGCTTCAGGAGAGAGGTGCTTAATTCTGAGTTCAATAAAGCAGGAACCACAGGCCAGGTTGGATTCTCCAAGGTGGATCACAGCAATGTCCATTGCACGGACCAGCAAGCAGCAGATGGAAGGAAGCCATCATTGTGCTTTGTAGTTATAGGATCTCAGCTTTCTTACGAAGAAGTGTGAAAAAAAGGAAAAAAGTAGGATGAGAAACAGAGCAGAAAGTGAACTAAATGAAAAGACATATGGGCAGGCTCACTATAAAGAATTAAAAAAAAAAAAAATCTAATCCTTGTAAGCTCAGTGTAGAAATTGCCGCCCACTGCAGTCAGTGGTGAGAGGTTGGGAATGCAAAAGGGCAGCTTGTCCCACCCAGCTCTAGGGGAATGGGCTGACTCTGGAGGATGTCTGGCTGACTTTCTTTTAATGCAACATTAGGTGAGACAAATCCTCAATCCAGAGCAATTAATATTGCTTCTTGACTTTTTGAGAGGTGCTTAATGCATATATGTCTGCGATACATGCTGTGATACTTTCCTATAGCTAGGAAAATGCCCTTGTTTGAATCAGTACAGAAACAAGGGGGAAGCATGAGGTTTGAATTACAGGGCAGAGAGACAGACTGCAGACCTGACGTAATAGTTCAGTTTTGCAGAACCTTCTTCATGCAACTCCAGTGAGAGTTGGCTATATTTGCTCTAGTAAACTTAAAAAAATTTTTGAGAGGCTTATGGAATTTCCAGCAGAGGAATTTCCACTTCTACTTGTTTGCCTTTAACTTTTTTAATCCGTGAAAATCAAAGATTTCAGATTATACTGATCTGCCATCACCAAAGGATCGGCCAAAAATTTACTGCTGATATGCAAAACATACATGTATGTATATATACATAATGTTAATACACAGGTTACAAGACAGCATTGTTCTCTTAGGAGCTTAGGTGCTCATCTGTGGGCTGGTTCAAAGGCTTTGTGCACAAGCTGCTCCGCACTGCAAGCTCCAGCTGTTCTAGTGAGAGTTTGCTTTGCCAGCAGTGAAGCTGTCGAGCTGCCTGTCCCCTTTACAGTGGTGCGTTCTAGCCAGTAGTAGTGTGCTCTGTGGTGAGAAAAGGCTTTTTGCTTGTTTGTTTGCATTTATGTTGTAAGAACTAAGGAGTTTGGAATAAGAGAATTCTATGGTACTTTTGTTTACCCCAAGGCATATCTATTTCACTGCATGCCCTTGGAATCAGTAAACAGAGGGACTACAAACAATATGCATGTTTAGGAGAAGATAGTGTGGTCTGCACATAATCTCAAATCCAGTATGTGCTAGACAGCCAGCACTGTTCTGTTCCCTCCCAGTTTGTTTAGCTTGGCCTCTCAAATTCAAAGTGCTTCTGTAGGATTTTCAGTCCTCAAGGAAACACCACGCACATCCTTGTAGGTATAAACATGGGCAGTGGGCTGGAGAGCTGATGTGAAAAAGTCAAGGCCAATTTGAAAGAGTTTTTCAGGGTCATGGGGAGCAGTGTGGTGTGCAGAGTGGCAGCAGCACAGCCTGGCTGGATGCCAGGGTGTGTCACCTCGGTGACCTGGTGAAGGGCAGCAGCTTGGGGGGCTGTGTTCTGCTCCCTCGTTTTTGCCATGGGGAAGCAACTGAGACTGAGATCAGGATGAGGTAAGAACACCTTTTTCTTCTCTGCTGAGTGTTTCGAGGCAGAGCTAAGGGTGGATCATTCTCCTTTCACAGAAGAAACTAAGTATCACGTTGTGGTGCCGCTCTAGGCAGAGAGAAGAAAGATGCTGATGGAAGTTCCCCAGCTGCCTTCATGAGTCTTGTGTATCAGAGCCAGCAGATTTAGGAGATCCTGCAGACAACTCCACAGATGGGTCTTTGTCATCTCAAACTGTTGGTTTCTTGGATCAGAATTAGAAGCTGGGTGGGCTGTAGGACTGGTGAGGTGGCATGAGACCTTCCTTGGCAGAAAAAACCCCAAAACTCAAAACCCAAATCCACACCCAAACTCCTAACCCCAAACCCCCAAGCACAGGAGAAAATAAGCTTTCTTTGTAATTCAGCTCTAAAAGTTGTCATCAGCAAACTGTCTTTCCATTTGGATTCTGCTGGACTGAACTAACTTGTTGAATTTAAGCAAAACCCCACTGACTCCATCACAAGCTTTGCTCTGGAGTGCTGAGAACAAAACCAAGTCATGAATTAGTGACCAGCAATCACTGTAAGTGCTTCCCTGTTTTCTGTCAAGGAAATAGTTGTTTACAGAACTATAAGACATTAACTATTTAATTATTTCCATACCTGAAAGTATTATTAAACGAATAGGAACCAAAAGAGCTGTTATCAGGAATAGAAAGGACTTTGATCAGCAGTCAAGCAGTAAGTTACGTCTATGCACATGTGTATACCCCACAGTAGACTTCAAAATATTCTCTGGCTTTATTATTGTGTGTTCTACTGATGTTTAGTCTCTAACATTTTTTCTGCTTCAAAATGAGGTAAACAAGCAGAAAATAAATTGATGTGATGAGCAAATTGATTGAAAGGTCCATCAGACCAACATTGTTAATGATGTAGAAGAAAGGAGGCTGACTGGCATTACAGGTCTGTGGTAACTTGAGCCTATCATTAATATAGACATTAACACTGGTTTTAAAGTCCTAAATTAACCTAAACTTCCAGGCTTGGTCTCAGTGAAGCATAGAGTGTTGTGCCTCTTAGGGGCATACCCTTGGTTTACACAGGAACTTGAACTGAAAAGGAGCTCTTGTTCTGTACAGTATTTTATAAACTAATATATGGCACGTAATTATACATGCGATAATACATGGAAAGCTAGATAATGCTTGAGGGCTCTGATAAAGTACTTGAAATGGAAAGTGATGCTTGAATTGTTTGTATGCATTGTTAGAACCTACAAATTAAATTACAGCCTTGGTAATGATATAACTGTGCCTGATGTATTTTAAAAGCAGATTAATTCATCTAATGAAAAGCTTTTTGTATGCATCAGACATACATGAAGACTCTTGCATATCATGTCATATGTATGGAGAACTACTTATATCCCAGTCTGATGTTCTGGGATATACATTGTCGTGCTAGAGTCCAATTACTGAAAATGTGCAGCCTACCACCTTGCATTTCATTGCAGGGAAACTTAGCAAAATACAGTCATCTTTTTTTATCCTGCATCTTAGCATAATACTGTTACTTCTCACTTCAGGTTTGTTAGCCTGTAAGGAAGAGCGTGGATAGAAGAATATTCTCTGCAACTGCTGAAAAACACACATGGCATTAAAGTGTTCTAGGATAATTTACTTGTGTTTTTTACTCTTGATGTTTCTGAACCTGGTTGGTCTGTGAACCTAAGCAGCTTTTTAACTAGGTCAAGTATATACATCCATTCATTAAAAAAGGGATGCTTGAATGGTTAGTTAAACCTGCCAAATATAAACCAGATGCTTGAATGGTAAATACTGCTTTAGCCCTACAAGAAACAAGCCTTGACTGATTAAATTTGAAATAAAAATAAATAGGTTTAACATTGTTTCTGTGCCATAATAATACTTCTATTATAGTGCTAGTGCAAATATTTAATAAAAATAATATTTTAAAGTATTTTACAGGGAAACTGAAAAGTAAGCATTTATGACAATTCTTTTTTTTTTACATTTCTGAAAAAACTGTTTGTATTACACTACATATAAGGTTCTAGTAAAGTTCTAGTCAAGATCAATAATAGCTTACAAATTTACAGCATACATTACAAAGGAGAATTCACAGCAGCTGTCTAGAAAGCTGCAAGAGTTCTCTGATGCTAGGCTGGGGGTAGTAAGGAGTGGAACATCTGGATTTTTAGTTTTGGCTACCAGATCTGGTCTGATCTTGCTCCTTTACTTAAATGTTTAGTGTCAAATTGTCATTTCATAGCAGAAATGAATGATGCCTCCTTCACTAGTGGCTGAGACTGAGAGCAGTACTGTGAAACAAAAATGCTACTCCTGTAAGGTCCCATTAGAACTGAATCTGTACAGCAATATTAGCTCATGATCATATACTTAAATTGTATTTTTATTCCTTTGAATGCCATTTATCATGATACAGGCAATTTTTTACTTGCACAAAAGCAAAATCAGACAGAAATCCAAACCCAGAGCAGAAGAACCAACCCTGCAAAGCAGAAGATAACTGCAGGACTGTGAAGGGTTTGTGTCATGAGATTTTCCCTTACGATATATGTGTCATCTCTTTTAGGCTGTAAATGCTGTCTTTTTAAGGAGACAGATTCCATATTCTATGGTCTTTTCATGTGAGGGGATAGAAGGGAGTGAAGCATCCTTTCTGTTCTAATTTTTGAAAACATATTTACCTTCTCTATTGTTTCCTCTTTAAAAAAACCCAACAAAACAAACAAACAAAAAAACCCCTTAAGAACCAATCATAATGGCTTATGTGGTGTGCTGCAGAGATAACAATAAGATTGATTTATGGGGACTCTGAAGTTCAGGTTAGCCAAGTGGTTCAGGTGCCTGGTTAATGAGTAGACAGCTCCTCCATGGGAGGAGCTTGCACTTCCTTCTACAGTGTCACTACCAACCTGAGGAGGTGAAAAGCTTCTAAGGTTTATAAACTACTGAATTTTTTTTTCATAAAATTCTGTCTGCTGGGTTTGCTAAATAGTTGGAGGTCTTCACCTGTTGGGGAATGAATATGTATATGTCTCCCAGTGTTGCCTTTGAAATGCACTGTGTTACTAAAACAGAGGTTACTCACTATTTTATTTATGGCTTTCCCCTTTGTGAGTCTCTTTTGTGGTTCACTCCGTAATGTTAGTCTCTTTCTATGCATCTTATAGGCACACATTACAAAATGATTGAGCGGTTGAATCACACAGTGTTGCACAGTTTGTGACTGGGTGACATGCCAAGGAGGTTATTTAGTGACTAATTTCGAAGGGGAGGAGAAATTGCGGGCTTGTCATGTGGAAAAGTACTTCAGTCTATTGAAACAGTATTACTTAGATGACCGGATAAAGCAAGATGGCCTGTTGTGAACAGAGGGAAAAAGGAACATTTTTCCTATTTCAAAACCTTTTCACAGAAGACATGGATATACAAAATATTATACCATAGACCAAGGATTGAGTTTCAAGACTGAAAACAAAAAGTGCTCTATTAGAAGAGGTAGAGCCAAATGTTCATCTCACTGCTGTAGCCATTTGAGTGATTTCCTTAAGAAACAGTAAGTGACTTTAATTATTTCAGAACAAAGATCTTATCAAAGATTGTTTTACTGGTCCGTAGGCAACGATGTTGTCTAAGTGTGTAGTAAGAGTGCTAGTGTTTTAAATTGTGAAAACAAATACTCAGGCTAGCATCAGGCTAGCTGAAGAAATTATGCCCAAAAGAGCAGACTGTATAGGGTTTGGTGTGAAAACTCTCCTCTCTTCTTGTTTGCATGATCCATCTTCAGCATGCACATTGACTTACAGGCAAGGTGAAGCAATCACCTTTTTGATATTACTGTCACATTTGTTTTGTGGTTAGCTTAGAATTTTATGGATCTGTTTTACATTCAGTAAAAAGTGAACTAGGTATTCTTTGTTTTCCCCATGGGAGCTTTAGGATATGGTATGAATTAAACTTACAGGTAGTCAGGGATATAAAAGGACATACTGAAACATGTAAAATACCTTGAGGTAAAACATTTGGATGGCTGTAGGGACTGGATTCATACACAAGTGTGCATTAAGCATATATATATAAAATAAGGGACAATAATATTAAGAATGTGTTAGATGCTGTATGGCATGGCAAGGGAAATAATGCTGTGTCTGAGCTTCAGGGCAGTGTATTGGTAACCACAATAGGGCGTCCTAGAAATTCTGCTTTTGAGGATCAAATAGTGGTTTTGCCATAACCTCTGTGCACACCTGCACAACTGGGAGAAAGATAAGGGGACTGGATATCACAGTGATATTGAGTAGTATGGTGACATCTGATTATGGTTCACTCAGGTTGTCTCCTTTCTGGAGGGTCATGTTTATGTCCTCTAAATTCTACCTCCTAAGATAGCGAGGATCATTCTGGTTCTTCTATTTTGTTCATGTCAACCTCTAGCTAGCTGAGCCTGCCCAAAATAAAAAGTAATCTGTAAACATAGAAACTGGAGGACTGGATGATTTCACCATCACTGATCATCACAGGCTCATTCTAAGAAACATCTTATATTGACTGATTGTGTTGTTGTTCCTCAAGGAAAAGAAAAAAACCATAGAATTAAGAGTATAAATGGAAGAAGAAAAACACAGTGATTCTCTTGACATATCCACCATATATGTTATCAGTCCCTAGAAAGAGAAAGCTTCTCTTTCATAGATGTTCTGAGTTTTTATCTCAATTCTCCTTTCAGCATAATACAGAGATTTTTACATCTGGGCACATACCAAAAATATATAAAAGGACCTAAAAAACTGAAACCTAGGTGCATGCTAATACTGGGAAGATAATTACAAGTGTTGAGATTTCTTAGGGAGCTCTGCAACCCCTTCTCTGGAAAATTATCCAGAAAAAAAAAATGGAAATATGTGAAACATGTTAAGAACAGCTAGCTGGGTCTTGGACTTCCCCATTCATTGGAAGTTTGAACATTTGAAATCAGTCTTATTTTACCAGCATGTGGTTCCCATAATGAAAAACAGTTGTGAACCCTGGCAGCTCCTAGAACCATGTACTGTGGGGCCAGATTCAGCTTAGGCCAGAGTCCAACTTAGGCAAGGTCAGTGGTTTCATGGTCTGAAATCTTGTTTTTGGGCATCAGAGGGCCCATTCTTAGCCAAAATTGCCAAGTGAGCTGCTAGTCTGGAAGCATTGCTGAGGATGTTGCTGATGGCTGTTGAAACCCCAGCATATGTCATTGCTTGGTAACCCCAAACTACCAAGCACCCGCCCTGCTGAAGAGTTGGGGTCCCTACCCCAGATCAGACTCTGACCAGCTGACCCAGGTCTATGAATCTGGAAAGCCAAAGCTCGAGAGCACTCCAGGGATGTCGGTAAGAAATAACATCATTGCGGACTGAAATCTGCTGGGTGCTTTTTTCACAGCTTTTGTCTCTACTGATGTTTTTAAAAAGTGTTTCAGCTCTCTTGGATTAGAGTTGTCTGCTGAAAGTACATGTCATTGGAAAGTTTCTGACCAGAAACAGCTAAAAATTATGCTAATGTGTTTGAAGGTCTCAGTTATGGTGTCGAGCAGCTGGAGGAACCCATAACTGCAACTAAAATGATTTTTTTTCTGTAATGAGCCAACAGAATGGGGAAATTTATAGGAACTAGAAGGCATTCTATGAGAAAGCTAGAACAGACAAGTGTGACAGCCTCTCAGTGATGTCTGATTTGGCTTCAGACAGATAGTTTTGGTACAGATATTTAAAATTTTCATTTAACTGTTTACCAATTCTGTAATTTTCAAGTGCACTTTTTCGTATTGTAAATTACCTTATTTTAGAAATATTAAAACTATATAAAAGTGTTGGGGTTTTTTTTCAAAAGTGGATTTGTGCTTTCAGCTCTCCAAATCCAACTGGAATGAAAGTTCAGTCGTAACAGAAGTGTTATCATATAGTGCAACTAATGGTGAAGCTGAGCGGCTTGGACAACTAGTACAGTAAAGCTGTCAATTTATTTTTATTAAAAAGAACAAACTAATGGATTCTATTGTTGTTGGATTGAGGGTTCTTTAATTAAGTCTTTCCTCCTTAGAAAAGTGAAGGATTGCCTTACTTTATAGAGGACTTTTTTATGTTGAGCAATTTTCATAATAGATCTCTTTACAAACAGTTTAATTTATCAGTTTTATATCAATACTTAGTATTTCTGTAGCTTTTGCATCATAGACTCCAAGGTCTCAATAAAATTCTTTGCAGGTGTCCAGTGTTTACTGTTGGGTGAGCCAGCTTGAGGAGCATAGGTGTACTTTCCTCAGGGAAATGCAGGGTGTCAAAGGGAGAGTAAGAAAATTAATAGCTTCACATGGCTGAGAGGTGATTAATGGAGTCTCTTGGGAACTCCCCAGTGTCTCCAAGAGGGTGCATGGATAACCTCCATCTCGGGAACATGCTCTGTGTAGGTATGTTGGCAGTCTGAAAAACTTGGGGCAAAGCCAGTTCTCTGGTGATGTAGCGGAGGCCTACGAGAGCAGTGGGAAGGGCTGCCGGGTCAGAAACTCTGGCCTACTTTTCCCTTTGCCCGAGTTTCACTCTGAGATGTTAGCAGATAATGTCTTGAGTCAGGCTGTACGTCTGGTATCCAGCTGCAGGGTGAGCCGAAGGGTTGGAGTGGTGCTCATGAGTCAGCGGCAGGCTTGGTGCCAGGCGCTGGCTGGCACTGCCCCGGTGTGCGTGCAGGCACCGCTTGCCTTGCTGGGTGCAGAGAGACCGGCTCTGCTTGTCCTTCTCCGTGAGCCACCAGGAGCAAGACTCCTTGTACCCACTTGGGTGGATGGATAACTGGTTTGCTGACTTTGTGCAATAGACATTTGCAAAATACAGCAAGTTACTCAGTGTGCCAACAAGCTTTTTAATAAAGAACATAACTGGTTTTATGTAACGTTGACTCTTTAGTATATAGAGACTCCATTAAAAAAAAAATTCAAAAT